>SNQJ01S0021402.1:57600-75460 GCA_010110895.2 Picea sitchensis | reverse complement strand
TTTCTAATTTAAACTGAACTAGCAATTTAATAATAGGGAAAGCCATTAAAACCTGTAAGAGAAATTGGGGACACCTAGGAGTGATTCTAGGAGTAACTCTAGGTGGGTGAGGGAAATAAAGATAATTAATTAATTAAAGAAATTAATTTATGGAGGAATGAAGGGGATGGGTGACACTTGTACGACGAGGAATTTTTAGGAACTAAATTTTAAAAACTTAATTAAACGAGATTTTAGGAAACTAAGGAACCACAAAACTCTATATAATGAAGGGAGGAGATGGAGGTAGGATCTCTTCTGTTTGTGTAACGTTATGCTGCAGAAATATCCACTTGACTGACTTAACTTGTGGGAGTTGGGATACCCAACTCGATGAGGAGAGGTAGATTAGCCTTGTGAGGTGAGTTGGGAGCTAGTCAAAATCTCTGGATAGTGAGTGTGTGGCCCCTTTGCGGGTCGAGGGGCTAACGGGGAAGAAGAGTACCCCTATCATTGGATGGGATGTATCGGTGAAATCTCATTGGTCGGCACGTGGGAGTTGCAAGGAGCACATGGGACGTCCACTTCGAACAGGCAAAAGTACGCTTTCTTGGTTTGTATGGTAAATTGTTTTAGAACTTATGCTTGAATCTGCATTTTTACTTGGGTAAGTGAACTGATTGTCTAGATGGTTTTCTTAAATTTTTTAGCCTAGCTCGATGATATATTGACTTCCATGGCTTCATTCCCCGCACGTCTTAACCACCTTGCTGTGTTGATTGTGACCTTCGTGGTTGTTTAGCCTTCATCCCTAGCTCACCAGTCCTCGCCTTAGCACTCGACCAAGAGCCTAATCTACGGTCATCTCCTTAGTGTTAAAAGACCTATTGATCTCAATGCCCTACTTTTATGTGTGAGGATTATGAGTGAAGGATGAACCTGTTAGCCGACTACCCTTGATGTTTTTCCTTGGTTTATTGTTGATTCCACCATCTGACAACGACCTCTGCGTGTGGATTATCTAGTATCATGGTTGGTTTTCTCTATGCCTTGACTGATAAAACCCCTGCAATCATTCTATGACCTTCCCATTGGATCCTTGCATTCCCTTACTTTTGTCTGTGCTGTATTGGGGTTATGGCAACGGAAGCATGAATTGATTCCATGTCTGCAAATTTTTGGGTATTCTGGCAATGGAAAAACACAATGGTTGCATGTCTGCATTTTTTTCTATTTTGTATTCTATCAATGGAACAGAGAAATGATTTCATGTCTGCAAATTTTATAATTGGCATTCTAGCGATGGAAAAGAGGAATTATTCTTGTCTGCAACTTTTATATTGGTATTCTGGCAATGGAAACCAAATGTTTTCTCTGTCTACATTTCATTTTACCTTCGGGGCGATTTTTCCCTTGATGAAGACTGAGTTTTTCTTTAAACATTCACTGCCATGTGATTCATATTAATGCCCATGATTTGCAATTAACTGATGCCACGTTTTTTCCCTTCGAAATTTGATTGAGTTGTTGTTAATATGCCCACGAAATTTCTCTAATAGACTGACTGAGTTGTTGTTTAATACACCTAGGAATTGCACTAATATGTCTGATGGAGTTAGTTGTGGAATACACAGAGATTTTATTGTGATGTTTAAAGGCTTTCGCTTCCTGCAACATTGGCCGGAACTTTTACTTTATTTATGAAGAATTTGGGTTGGCCAACAATAATTGGCTCCAAATCATAGTTGGTATAGTACGAGATCGCTTGATCCTAGCCATCATATAGTTTTAGATTGATTTCTTTTTTGATGACTGTAAATATGGTTAAGATTACATTGACAACACAACTATCATTGTTCCATTCCATGACTTGCTCCCTCACCTGAAAACGATCCATATATATTTATTTAGTCAATTCAGCAATTGATTAGTCTGATCCATCTCGAGATGGAGAACCCACAGAGACAGAGGTAGAGTTCCTAGTTGACTGAGAAGAAGAACCCTACACAACCGTAAAGGCAAGAGAAAGAATAGTTCGAAATTCATAACATTTTATTTTTAGCTCCTGAAACTCCATAGTTAGTGAGAAAATATAGTACCTTAGTATTTCTTGGAAATCTATAAATAGGGAGATTACTTAGCCTTGAATTTAGGATGCATTATCCTTCGACTATGGAGGCATACCAATTTCTGTGAATTAGAATCCCTCTGTATCTATCAATTGTTTTTTTAAAAACAATCAACTGTGAAAACATATTTAAGAGTAAACAATAAGCTCTAGTTATTTATAATATCAGGATTATTTTAGCATGTTGTGAATTATGAACTTATAATTTTAATTTCCAGATTTTAAATAATAAATATGAACTTATACTTTAATTAGCAGATTTTAAGTAGTAACAACATGCAGGTATTGGGTTGTACTTCTCAATACGCATAATGGTATGAATCATATAGATAAATGCTTACAAAGATAATATGAAAAATAAAAAGGTCATGAGTGTTGAACCATATTATAAGACATATATCTTATTCTGCATTCTGGAAAATGTAGTATTCCGAATCTAAGTTTCGAGATAGATGTGATGTTTGACCTTTTTAAATGAAATAAATTTGATTATTAATCATTAATACTGAAAAGTGTTTGTTATGTAATTTAAGTTAATTAAATTATTTAGTTTTGAAGGTCTCTCAAATTTAAATTAATTTAGTTATAAAGATACAAGATGGTGTGTAGTATATGTATGTTTCATGAAATAAGATTTAATATAAATAAATAATATAATTTTGCGGGTTAGCTAAAATATCTATGCACATTAGTTTTGAAATTGAGGTGAGTAAGAAATTTAACTTGGAGGCAAGAAAAATCCCGACTTGCTCAATTTACAATTGCCCAGGTAGATTGTATAGAAGGTTAATGTAGAAATTGTAATTATTGATTAATTTAAGACGTGATTTAAGGGCAGGGTTGTTGACGAGGTCGTTTTTATCCTATGCTTCCCGTTGAGGGTGTTGTTGTTTATTATAATTAATGTTTGTACTTGGTTTTGTAAACATTTAATGTGATTGGTTGCTCACTGTAAGGGTTCTAGTCACTTGTGTATTTAATTTTGGGTGCATGGGGTTGCTAGGATGATTGTCCTTAGCTTAGTAGGCTTGGTATGTTGTGTCAGGCAGGATGTAGACACCTCCTTGTTCCTTAGAACAGTCGTCATCCTTGAGACCTTAAATGGTCAAAATCGATGGGAACCTGGGCTTGAGCATTGCTTATGTGTCCTGGAGGTCCTAACCATTGCAGGGTAGGATGGATGGGTAGTCATTCTTATTCTTCGTCGGTTGAATGTCGTACATTACTTCCAGGTGCTTGATGTTCTTTTATGTTAGGTCGTTATGTTTGTTGTGGTGTGATTTGCATGCGTTGTGTTTGTCATCATGTTGTGATGTTGAGTATATTGTCATTAATACTTTCCTTCACACATAAAAAAAAACATAAGAAAAAGAAAAAGAAAATAAAAACAAAAATTGCACTTGTTATGTGAGGCTTTTTTTCGTAGCAACGAGGTTCGTTACATTAGCTAGGTGTTTGTTGTTGTTTTCCTTGGTTTAGCTTGCTTGCTTTAATTTTATAACATCTTGGTTTAACTTGTTTGATGTGTTTTAGTGCAAATTTTATGTAGTACTCAATTGTTTTCAGCCTTATCTAGTGGTTGGGTGTCCTAGGACCCCTTAGGACAACCCTCAAATAATCCCCTTAGTTGGTTGTTCATACTTGCTTGCTTCCTCTTTTCGTTCATGTATATTTCTATTATGTTTTCCTACCATTAACCTTGTTGTTCCAAATAGGAAAATTTGTCATTTTGGTCAATTCCCCCCCACGGGAAAGCCATCTTAGTTGGTTGTTATATACCTTTTATGTGGAAATTTTTGTTACATTTAATTCAGTTTTTCCATACATAAATACTAAAATTTCATTGTTTTCCTACAAGGACATAACCGGTCACCTAGTCTGCTTCTCCTAAGCGGTTAGGGACCGCCTGAAGACCTATTTGAGGCAAAGAGGCTAGTAGGACAACGAAGAAAAAACATAAAATTTTATTGGTAAATCTACCCAATCACTCTCATATTCACTTTATATCACTTGCACTCATTCCAAAAATTTTGGCACACATACCAATGTTGATATGCTTAGACTTTGTAGATAGCTTGAGTAGCTTAATTTTGAATTTATGCTCATAAAATATGATCTATACTTCCATAGATAATCATCACAATTTCTAAATTTCAAATACTAAACTTCCAATCCCCATACAAGGAATCAGTTGGGGCTTTCATGCACATGGCAGCCTTGCCGCTCCCAAAGAGCATCAAGCCATTCCTTTGGGTTGAATGGTGTAATCGTTACTTGTAATTAGTTAATATTCTCATATTTTCATTGTATCAAATTTCATTCACTAATCTATAGGTGGATGCCCCTAAAGTGGCCATACAAAAATCAGCAAGCTAAATACAAGCAAAAATCTGCATAACACTTGAAAACAATTCAGGGGTTCGCCCCATACCCTAAAAAAAAACTTATACTATTTAGATACATACATATATATATTATTTAGTTGTGCCATATATGTCACCTACCTATTTACTTGTTTTATGTATATGGTTTTAGATATATTTGAAATTCAGTGACCAGGAAGCATGCTTGTGAAAGTAAGACGTGACCTTTTCACGTGGATGGCCTCGTGTTTCATTTGAAGTAATTTCAATTTTGTAGGATACTAAGATTAAAAGCCAGGGAGTCTTCATTAGGAGCCCCTATGAAGTTGTCTAGTTAGTATGAATTTAGTGGTCTTTCCTTAGTACCACATGGTCAAGGTGTTGATTAGCTTAGCTTGGTTGGAAGAATACTTTGCTTGGGTAAGCTCAGCTAAAACTCCCATTAGGGGGGTCCCGGGCATATTACTTTTGAAGGTATCCTTCTTCCATCCAAGCAGCTTTAAGATCCCAAAAGCGCTAGTGATGAGAAGTGGCTAATCCCCACTTCTTTGAACTGCATGGGGCACTCTTCAACCTAACCATTGTGGTCTTCTAGGATTACTCTTCTTATACTGGTTGGCATAGTTCTAGGATGTGTTTTCCTGACCAGGATAAACTTCAAAATAGTGTGGTGGCCAAGGCATGTGTTCATAACAAAAAATTCACCAATAAAATACATTTAAAGTCAACCTTTCGTCAGTTCACCCTTCACCCATGAACCAAAAATTGAAGTTGTAAATACTCCTTTATATCATAGATGCAAAAACTTGTCAAAAATGTTGTTCATCCCCTTTTGCAACCCTCTTTTTGATTTGACAATATTCTATGATCACTTCCCAGGTCACCCCAGGGGGTATCAAGCCATTTTGGGTTTGTTTCCCTGTCTTAAAAGCTTCGAACAACTTGTTGTTCGCAGTTTACAACCATCTAAAAGGAATTGGTTGTATCTTTTTAATCTCAAGTTTCACCCTTGTTTTGAACTCTTTCACTTGAGGCATCCATTGGTTAATTGCTCAGGACACCGTTTTACCCCGGGAACCCATTATGGGCCATTTTCCAATGTTTTAAGGGAGTGAACAACTCGGTGTTCAGTTTATTTAGTTTGTTGTCCAAACAATCAATGAGCTTATTTTCATCCTATTTTCCATAATTTTCACCCCCAGGCCATTTTGGCCATCCAGGAAGCTGAGGGAGGACAACAACCAGGGTGGGTCATCCTAAGAAAGACTTTATGTAAGTCTTTTACCTCTCCTTTTTCCCCTTCATTACCGCCTCAGGTGAAGGACCACCTGAGGTGCGGATAGCCTCTACCTCGTGCCGAGATATCAAAAAAGAAGTAACCATCTTCACAACTGGATAGGTCGGATCTATCCCAACAAATAGATTTTTCTTATTAAACATCCATTTTTTCCATAGATTTTTGTGTTGGGGACATTAATGGTTGTTTTAGTTGTCAGGAAACCTTTCCGTGCGAGTTGGTTTCCCCCCGTTGCCCAAAATAATTGATGAATTTGTGATAGCTCTAACCGGGCCATCCGATGTCGAAATGAGGAAAATGAGGAGTCGTTGGAAAGGTATTTGAGTCTATTATAGCGTGTCATATATGAATCTTTGATTTAAAACTATTTACCAACAATTTGTAAACCCCGAAGCACTGCAACCAATGTGGTTTTTGAAATTGGTCATGAACATGTGAAAGCTTGTTCTTACCAACTGGGGGTCGAAACCAAGCATGAGATATACCGTTGGAAAGGTCTCACACTGTCCTAAACCATGTATGGGTTTTATTTTCCTTTTTTAATAGGAATTTGAATCGAATCAGAGTAGGAAGTCACAACTATTGGCTTTTTCCATTTAGGTGACACTAACTTTGCTTCCTCCATATGGGGTCATACGGGCTCAGAATCAGGCTCATGATAGCCCATTAGAAATATTGTCCTGATCCCTACAATATGGAAACATTGTATTTCCTAAATTTTGACCATATTTCATACTATCCTTTACAAAAGGACCCCATCCATAAGGGACCTGCCTAGTGATAGGTGAAGGGGGCCAACGTTAAAATTCTTGTAAATTATGTTCTTATCTCAATCAGATGTGAGACCTTAACTTTTCTACTCGGTGGAAATACCACCTCGATTTACTTCGCCAAAAATACACATCTCTCTCAAATTCATTTATTACTTAACATTTATGTTTACTTTTATACTTAGAACATCCAACAAGTAATAGAACACATCCATACACAGTTACAATGTATATGCAAAGTGGGTGGCCAAACCGACCTAATACCCAATTTTTATTACAAAGGTAGAAGTGTGTCGATTTTTCAACTCGTGCCACATCGAAGATATTTTAATAAGGGGCTTCCACTCATGTTTACTCAACAATAACCTGTGCAAAAGACAATAGACAAAATTCCTAGTGTCTCCTTGCAAAATCCTTCATTACCATAGACAAAATGCTTAAATGAACACTTCTCCTTCAAGATTCATCTTTGTGGTACATGCTTCGCCCACCTCATTTTGTGCAACCTGTGATAACCAACTCATTCTCAGACTTGGTCACCGTGTTGAATGACCTTTTTTTTTATCCTTAGATGAATTTGTTTTTTCTCCCCCCTTGGGAATAATTAGAGGCCCATACTTATGAAGTGACACAACTCCTTTCCTTAGGGTGATTCAACCTCCTCTTTGCTATGTTTTTTTCACGTAGTTGATTCATCGACTGTTGTTAGCGGAGAAAACCCCCTTATGTTAGTCAGGCCAACTCCCTAAGTGTTCCCTCCCTTATTTTGTCGACTAATTGATTCATTAGGGCACCCAAGACTTCCCCACAATCATACATTCAACCCTTCATGGTTTAATTATGTTCCATGGTGCCTTGGTTGCGTCCGTCGAACCTTTCAACCGACACCGCCTTCCATTCTAGTTGACTCATCGTTAGGTGATTTGGTCTGAATTACCTAAGCATGACATCATTATGCCTTATTTGTTTCTTCATTTGGTGATGCACCTATTTCTTCTACCAACATCTTTTGTCAATCCATACACCTAACTTACATTGTAATCCATCTTTGGGTGGAGTTACCCCTTAGTACATCGCATGCCCAAGGAACCCCAACTTTTGCCATAAGAAGACTTCATCTCTTCATTCACACTAAGCATCCTTCCTAACAAGTTTCCTTCATCTTGGTCGGTGTTGGAAATGTGCATGCCCAAGCTTACTTCCCCAGTATTTACATCCTCCCCCACTCTAAGTTGTTTTCATCCTGACAACCCTAGAAAATAATTCCTCTATTGTGGTTACTAGCCACGTCCTTCATGACCCCATATTCTTCTTTATGTCTCGATGTCATGTCCTTATCCTGACTTCCTTTGTTGTCAATGTATTTGTGATCCCCTTGTGTCTTAGCTAATCGGGTAGCTAGTTCAACCATTGCACCAAATCCACAAAAACTCATTTCAACACCAAAAACACCCATTTCTCTTTGCAACTTTTGAACTATCACATCCTCCTAAATTGTTGTGGTGCCTACCTGTAGAGAACCGGTTAGTTGACTCAATGTGGTCTTTGTGACAATGAGCCAACATGCTCATGTTTTCATTGTGAGAGTGGAAGGGGGAAGCCCAATGAGCCACCACATCCATCCTTGTCTTGCTTCATCAAAACCACCAAGGTGTCACCATGCTTCTTCATGAAAGTACATCAAGAATGGAACATTGGATGCATTTATATCATCACCTTTCTTTCAAAGGTGCTTAAGCTCTTGATTGTAGGGCCATTCACCATCCCAAAGTGTACTATTATTGCACAAAGTGTACGTTGGGAAAATCCTAACCTAATCGACAAGATAGGGATAACAGTGGGAGAGTTTACCCTCTATCACCTTGGATAAACCCTCCCCTCACTTTAGTAAAGGAAAAATCCAACACAAGGGGGGAATTTTGAGTGACCTTAAGGGGAAATGAAGTGGAAAGTGGGATTGTGGAAGTGATGCCCCTAAAGGTAAGTTACTAATTGGAAATATGCTTGAAAATGAGTCTCAGAGATGGTTTATAATTCCCAAGTTCTTGAGTACCTGCTGAGGATGGTTTTACCTTACCGATACACAAGAAGATACAAGTATACAAGCTCAAATTTAAGTGGACAAGAAAGTTAAAGTTGTTATCTCTAATTACAGAAGTAAACGATAGTATATATCATCAAATAAAGTAACCAATTACTAAAGATTTAATCACTTAAAGAATCAAATATTGGTTGGAGAATGAAGCATAAAACATGTATATTGATCCCCAATACTTTAGCACATGCTTTAGTGGTTTCAAAGGGATATTTTATGGTGTTTTCAGAGTAATTTTGTAACATCCAAGTGGCTTTAGAAAATATTTTCTACAAAAAAAAATTTAACCAAGGAAGCAAGCAAGAAGTCAGACAAGAATTTCACTAATTAGCAGTAGAATGATAATTATGGTCTACTTGTTGGGTGTGTGTTATATTCTTTGCATGTGTGTGTGTGTGTGTGGGTGCGTCAGATACGACAATTGCGTCTAATGATCCCTTCACCTAGGGCTCTGCCGTGTGCATTGGGTGCTTTCCTAGGGGGGTACCAGGGGGGGCAAGCATGCCCCCCCCTAGTTACACGCAGCGTTCGGGGCAACGCCCCAAATTTTTTTTTTTGGTGGTTTTTGCTATTTTTAGTGGATTTTGCTATTTTTAGTTGATTTGTAAATTAATCCCGGATTAAGGGATTAGGGTTTTGGTATCTACGGAATACCTAAAAAATTTGTATATATTGTATGGTGAATGGTGAAATTCGATATAATGAAAATAAGAAAGGTTTTCCTGGTTGAGGGTTTTCGGTAAAAATATCTGTGTACTCTGTGTATGAGCCATTGAATAATTTATGTATTGCTTAAGAATCTATATGCATTGCTTTACTTCGCAGGTTTAAAACNATTGGATAACCATCTTAGTTGGATGTTATATATCTTTTATGCGCAAATTTTTGTTTCATTTAATTCAGTTTTTTCATATATAAATACTAAAATTTCATTGTTTTCCTGCAAGGACATGACCGATCACCTATTTTGCTTCTCCTAAGCAGATGGGGACCACCTGAAGACTTGTTTGAGGCAAAGGGGCCAGCAGGACAGTGAAGAAAAAACATCAAATTTGATCGGTAAATTTACCCAATCACTCTCATATTCACCTTATTTTCACTTGCAGTCATTCCAAATTTTTTGGCGCACATACCCATGTTGATATGCTTTGTTTGTGTAAATAGTTTGAGTAGGTTACTTGTGAAATTTTGTTCATAAAATGTGATCTATACTTGCGTAGATAATCATCACTATTTCTAAATTTTAAACATTAAAATTCCAATCCCCATACAAGGGATCAATTGGGGCTTTCATGCACATGGCAGCCTTGCCGCTCACAAAGAGCCTCAACCCATTCCTTTGGGTTGAATGGTGTAATCATTTACTTGTAATTAGTTATTTTTTTCATCTTTTCATTGTATAATTTTTCATTCACTAATCTACAGGTGGCTTCCCCTAAAGGGGCCATGCAAAAATCAACAAGATAAATACACTCAAAAAGACACAAAACACTTGAAAACAATTCAGGGGTCCACCCCATACACTCAAAACAAAACTAGTTATACTATTTAGATACATACATATACATATTATTTAGTTGTGACATATATGTCACATACCTATTTACTTGTTTTCCATATAAATTTTTAGATAGATTTCAAATTCAGTTACCAGGAGGCACGCTTGTGGAATCAAGACGTGACCTCGCCACGTGGATGGCATGGTATTTCATTTCAAGCAATTTCAATTTTGTAGGATACTAAGAGTCAAAGCCAGGGACTCTTCATCATGAGCCCCTCGAAAGTTGTCTAGTTAGTATAAATCGAGTGGTCTTTCCTTAATACCACACGGTCAAGGAGTTGAATAGATTATCTTGTTTGGAATACTACTCTTCTTGGGTAAGCTCAGCTAAAACTCCCTTTAGGGTGGTCCTGGGTCTCTTCCTTTTCACAAGTATCCTTCTTCCATCCAAGCGACTTTAAGAGCCTGAAAGTGCTAGTGACAAGAAGTGGCTAATCCATGTTTCTTTGAATTGCATGGGGCACTCTTCAACCTAACCACCGCAGTCTGCCAATACTACTCTTCTTATACTAGTTGGCACAGTTTTGGGATGTGTTTTCCTAATCGAGATAACCTTCAAATAAATATGGTAGCCAAGGCATGTGTTAATAACTAAAAATCCACCAATAAAATACTTTTAAAATCAACCTTTTGTCATTCCACCCTTCATCCATGAACCGAAAATTGAAGTTGTAAATTTACTCCCAAACATAGTTGTAACAACTTGTAAAAAGGTTGTTCATATCTTTTTACAACCCCCTTTTTGATTTGACAATCTTCTGAGAACACTTCTTGGGTCACCCCGGGGGTATCAATCCATTCTGGGCCTGTTTCCCTGTCTTGAAAGCTTTGAAAAACTTGTTGTTCACAATTTACATCCATATAAAAGGACTTGGATGTATATTTTAAGCTCACATTTCACCCTTGTTTTGCACTCTTTCACTTGAGGCATCCATCGGTTTACCCCGGGAACCCATTCTGGGCCATTTTCCAACGCTTTAAGGGAGTGAAAAACTCGTTGTTTTCTTTATTTAGTTCACTGTCCTAAAAATTAGTGATCTTATTCTCATTCTATTGTCCATAATTTTCACCCCCATGCCATTTTGGCCATCTATGAAGTTGAGGGAGCACAACACCCAGGGTGGGTGGTCCTCAGAAAGATTTTTGGTAAGTCTTTCACCTCTCCTTTTTCCCCTTCATTATCGCCTCAGGTGAAGGACCACCTGAGGTACGGATAGTCTCTGCCTCATGCCGAGCTATCAAAAAGGTTGTAACCAGCTTCACAGCCAGATAGGTCAGATCTGTCCCAACGGACAAATTTTTCTTATAACAATTAGATAAAAGACTAATAGAACTAAGCTAACAAGTATACACATTCATGCATTAACTTGAGCAAGACAAGAATGAGGAAACATGCCAAGTTGTATTAATGAGAGAAAAATTGGATACTTACAACCATGCTAATGTGATGCAATATTTATTCCAAGCTTCGCCTTTCCAAACCCTTATTACACTGCTTGACGATAATGCAATTGCTTTTGAACTATGTATGAATCTCACAAGAAGGTTTCATACTCTTCATAATTATCTCTTCCCCTTTATCCATGAATGACCGTTTTTATATATAAATTGAGAGGCTTAACCACCATAAAAATTCAAGGGAGATATTCACTCCTTAGGTTAGGATTTAGTACCCAAAATGGAGGGAGTATGGATGACTTGATTTCATGAGTCATCCCTCGACCACAACCACTCAAGAGTATATCAGTATTGGCCCATAGAAAAAGGTGGGTTAACTTTAACTTTCCCAACAAGACTAACGCTCTCCTACCATTGTCTATAGAGCGTTACTAACGCTCCCATACAATTGAATAGGGAGCGTTAATGCTCCCTATACATGGGAAGGGGGGAGTTAGTGCTTAAACAAGGTTTAAAACTTTTGGAAACTGGTTATGTTTCGACATTTTCTCAATGTTTTCTCATTCATCATGTCTTATGGAACAAAACCAACATTTAGTCACGGTGACAAACATTCATGACACTCAATAAAGTGCATGCAACACTTAGTAAGGTGCATATGACACTTGATAAAGTGCATGTGACACTTAGTAAGGTGCATACAAAACTTACAACACTTAAGATGCGTAAATTATGTGACACATAAGTGTGACATTTTGGTGTGTAACAAATATGTCTCCCTCACCCATAAGGTTGAGGATTTCTATACAATCAACTCAGATTCCTCTTAGAAATAACACATGTCGCATTTCATGAGCTAAGTCTCCTTGCTTTGCCTCTATCTCTTTCCTGAACAATCCTAAGAGAAACTTCCTCAACCATAATGCCTCACATGTTTCCAAACTAGTAGCCATGTACTCTGCCTCAACAGAGCTTAATGCCACTAATCAGTGCTTCCTGTTGAACTAATAAATGATTCCCAATCCAATACTGAAACAACATCCCAAAGTACTCTTCTTGTCCTTTACACACCCAACCAAATCAACATCTGTAAATCCAACTAACCTCACTCCACCACTGTGCTCATACAAAAACCTGTACTTCACTGTAACTCTAAGGTAGCGAAGCACATGCTTCGTAACAATCCAATGTACTCTCTGAGGTTCCACCATGAATTGACTCAAGGAGTTTACTACAAAGATGATATCTGGTTGAATGCTAACCAAATACATGAGAAATCCAATCAACTAACTATAGACAGTGGGGTATACCGACTTTGAATTTGATGTGTCAATATTCCTCGAGTTCGTGACTAGAGGTGTAGACATGGGCCTATCGTTCATCATAATAAACCTGCATAATATTTATACAATATACTTCCCTTGTTCTAGGAAGAAGTGCCCATTTTTCTGCCAAAACTCCAGACCAAGGAAGTAGTGCATCAATCCAAGGTCTGTCATTTCAAACTCAGCTACAAGATTTATCTTGCAGTATGCTATCAATTTCACATCCCCTATTAGAAATAGGTAATCTACGTACAATACCAGTATGAGAGGTGCCTCCCCTGCAAGAAAATACATGTTCAGTTCTACCTCGCTCCAGTGAAAACCCATCTCTCTCAAGTAGTTTTCTATCATTGAGTACCAAGCCCAAGGTGCCTGCTTGAGCCCATACAAGTCTCACCTCAATATAAAAATGTCCATATATCTATCACCAACCTAAAATCCTTCTAGTTGATCAACATACACTTCCTTCTTAACCACTCCATTGCGGAAGGTAGTCTTCATGTCCATCTAGTGAACATGCCATCCCATCTCTTCTGCTAAAGAAATAACAATCATGATCAATGAATATCTAGCCACCAGGGTGAAAGTCTCCTCATACTCGACTCCCTCTCACTGTGAAAACCCCTTGAAAATGAAGTGCTCTTTATACTTGTCCACACTTCCATCTACTACATGCTTGAATTTGTATATCCACTTGGATCCAACCACCTTCTTTCCCTCTAGCCTGGGCACCTCCTCCCATACATCATTTTTCATGATGGATGTGTACTCCTCCATCATGGCCTCTTGCCACACTCCATGCTGTGAAACCTACTCATAAGTGGAAGGCTCTACATTAACAAGCTCTGTCATGAGTGTCATGTACCCATGTCTCTCTGGTGGTTTACTTCATTTGAAAGTTCTCTCTGGAAGCCCTACGTGTCTAGGATCACTGACTGTGGACCTATACCACTTAGGCCATGACCTAATGTCCCACTCCTATGGAATTGCATCACACTCCTCCTCCTCATCATCATCTGGCTCCTGATTATCATGTCCAACAATCTCCCTCTCAACACTAGTACCTTTTCCTGTACCATGTGTCTATGTATGTGACTTTGTACTCAGTACATGTGCCTCCTCAATATTCTGCCCCGAGTCCCATCCCTGCTGGTCCTGCGTTGGAAATTATCTAGACCTCCTTAATGCATGATATTCCTCAAATTGTACATCCCTACACACAATGATCTTCTTGCGTGTTGGCACAAATATCCTGGAGGCTTTGTAAGCCTCGCTATATTCAACAAGTAACCCCTTATCCGTTGTTGAGTCCATATTTTTCCTCTTCTCCAAAGGGACATGACAATAACATATCATCCCCTAGATGTGAAGATGACTCACATCCGGTTTGGTACCTATAAATACCTCCTCATGTAACAACTTCCAAAAAACTGTGTAGGGAATCCTGTTTTGTATGTATACAACAATGCAACTAGCCTCTGCCTACAAAAATAGTGGCAAACCCTGATCATGTATCATATCCCATAATGCTCCGAATATGGTCCTGTTTTTCCTCTCGGCCACTCCATTTTGTTGAGGATTGTAAGGAACTGTGAGTTCCTTCTTGATACCTGCTGCTGCACAATAATCCACAAACTTCTTGGAGATTTACTCACCCTTGTTGTCAAATCTCAAAACCCAAATCTTCTTGCCAGTCTGGTTCTCTACTAGATCCATGGACTCTTGGAAACTGTCGGAGACCTCATCCTTAGTATTTAGGAAGTAAATCCAAGTCTTCCTGGAGTATTCATAAATAAACAAAACAAAAAATTTGAAGCCACTCACTAAATCCATGCTCATCGGACCACATAAGTCCGAATGAATCAAATACGAGAGTCCCTTGGACTTGTGCTCACTTAGTGGAAATGGTCTTCGAGCATACTTTCCCATTGAAAAACCCTTACAAGGGTCATGCCTATCTACTGTGAACATATGAAATCCTATGACTTCCTGTCTCAAGTTCCCCAACACACCATAGTGTATGTGCATCGTCCTCATGTGCCACAACTCACCCATGTTTATGGTTGTACCAACCAATCCTCTCTGCCTAGCTGGAATTGTAGTTTGTACACCTTCTCTTATCGAACCCCAATCATCTTGTCCATATTCTTTCTCGACCCTGATGGCCTGACAAACACCCTTCCCTTACAGAAGGTGACCTCATACCTTTTATCATCCAAAATATAGACTGATATGAGGTTCATTGTCAACCCTGGAACATATAGTACGTCAGCAAACTGAAGTGGTTTACCTGACTCCGTCTGAAATGAAACTATGCCAACTCCTTGTACCTTGTAGTTTTCATCTCCGAGCTATATAACCAGATTCACACCTCCCTCCTCTAGCCTAATGAAAAAATATTTGCACCCTATCATATGACAAGATGCTCCACTGTCCACAAACCAAATGTGTGAGAATGTTGTGCTATACATACAAGATATGAAGCAAAAATCCTCCTCAAAGCTTTTGGAAAACTCATCCACTTCTGCAGAAGCTTCCATCTATGGTTTGTTCTTCTTTTTCTTTTATAGATACTATGAGGAAAAATGTCCCATCTTGTGACACTGGAAACATTTGACTTTTGAAAGTCAGTGTTCTTCTTTCCATCTTCCATCTTCTTCTCCTTACCCTTTCCCTTGCTCATAAGAGCCAACCCTTCTTCATCCATAATGTGTGGTGAAGATGATGATACTCATTGAACAAGTCTGATTTCCTCCTACACAAAATCATGCCATAAGCGATGCCAATCAAGGATTATGTCTCAAGCTACAACTTCATGTACAAACACATCCGATGACTTCGAGAAGCCATTCAATTCCACATGCACCAACTCAAAATCCCGAGTCTTCTCACCTATTGTTTCTAGCTCATCCCTAATCTGTGTAAGATGAGTAAGGTAGTGAACCACACTTCCCCCCTTTCCCATCTCGGTACGTCTCAATCTCTGTCGAAGCACCATCACCATGTTTTAATTTTTACTCTGGTAAAGGTCATTCAAGGCAGCCCACATCTCCTTAGCAGACTTTTCCTCTGTGAGGTGAGGGATTATGTGATCCTTTACCCCATCAAGGAGTATGATCTTAGCCTTATCCCCACCCTTCTTCCAGGCTACCAATAATGTTGCATCTGTAGGAGTTGTAGCCTTATCACTAACATGTTCAAGGACATCATTGACATCCAAGATCATAGTCACCCTTTCCTTCTAGGTGGAAAATTTTTGAGCACCCTAAAGCCTATCTTCCATTCTCAAGGTCATGGGCATTTCTAAAAGTATTGCTTGTGTTCAAACCTTGTACAAAAAAAATCTGTGCTGCTGTAATAAACCCTTGTAAAATTTCCTCTTCAAAATATCTGAACCAATATGCATTGATGTTTTCACTTCAACAAAACTACTCTGATACCATGTGAAAAATACAAAACTCAGCTCTCATGAACTAGAAATTCCACAATTTTTAATACCCCCAAAAATATTTTCATATAAAGTTTTTATGCATTTGTATTAATAGTTACAACTATGTTTTTCTTCAAAATAATTATAAAACACAACAAAAATAAATCTATGAATCGACGAAGAATGTGACAACAATCAAATCACATGAGAGGCACAATAATTTTTGGACAATAGTCCCTAGGAAAACCAGTGCAACAGATTTGTGGATTTATTATTATTGTAGCAATAAATATATAAATTTATTACAGATCAAATCGATCTATAATCATTTCTACAGAAACCCAATGATTCTCTTCCCAACAGATGTATTCCTACTCTCCAATCCAAACAAACTTATAACAACACAAATCAAACCAACATATTTGACCTCTGCATAATTGGTACGACCCAACTGCACCAGCCTGTGTCACTCATACGATTGTCTCTCTGTTGTGAAGTTCACCTCTGAAAATAACTAGGAAGGTAGGTCGATCTTCCAATAAAAAACCTTCCTCTGTCCCTGCTACAACTCACTTCAACAAACTCTAAAGGACCAATCACTCTACTGCAACAATTCATCCTCTCCCTTTCTCAATAGTGCACCCAACCACCAAATCAATCTTCATATGTCCTCCAATGTGTGTGAAAAACCCTATCTCAAAGAGATCAAGGGTTGAGATCTCCTCTCCATCCTCCAATAATATGAATGGCTAAGATTGAAAGCCATTTACTTAAATTATTTCTCACTTTGACTTTATACAAGCCACTCATTAATCTCAACAGAAGAATATAACACATCAACTATAATTTTCCTAAGTAAAAACTTAGGAAGGAGTTTAATTAATTGATTTGGCTAAGTTTCATTGTCCTCTTCCATTCTAGGACAACCATGCATGGAGAAGACCTTCCAAGTTACACTTCTCAATAGCAAAATGTTAATTCTAATCCCATTTTTACAGGTAGTACCTGACTAAGGAGGGGGCCCTACCCCCTTAGGCGAGGTACTTGGCTACAAAACCAGAATAACACCATCAATAAATACATCAAAACACAATTAGAAAGCCATAATGAAATTTATATTATCGTAGTTTGAAAGAAAAAACAACAACAAAATGTAATTGCCAAAAAAAAATTCCTCCCCCTCAACTCTGGGGAGTCGAGGTTTTTATACAACACCACTGTTGTTCTAAAATTATACAAATAATGGATAGACAACCATGAGAATCTTACTGTTCATTTGGTTACAAAGATTATTTCAAACTTTAATGGGAATCAGGTGTATGCTGACTTTATAGGTAACTGATCTCTCCTTTAGTTTCCCACTTGTCTCATGTCACCTTTTTGTGCAAATATTGCTTCCCAACTGTCAGCTGGAGCATTGACTGTTGTGCTAGTGAGCTATATTTGGAGTCACAACAATGAAAAGCATGCTCAGATTTGCAATGGGTTTTCTAGAGTAGCAACAACTATGAATG
>SNQJ01S0021402.1:36565-53902 GCA_010110895.2 Picea sitchensis | reverse complement strand
AGTGGGTCTTGGCATAAAAAATGTAGACTGATATCTAACATGTTGCTCATAGTAAGTCTCTAACCAATCTCTGACATGGGGAAGGGATTTAAGGAGCGTTAAGGTGATATTTTAATTGTTGGAAATTTTTTGGAAAGAGAAATAACCCTTTAGAAGACTTAACCATTTTTCCAAAGCGTTGGCATATACCTGGAATTCAAATAAAGGAATATCAAAGTTAACTTGTAACTTAAAGGGCGCTGCACCTCTAAAGTGAATACTGGTTGAAGGTTCCTCTGTTGTTGTTGGAAATTGTCAAAGGATCTGGGAGAAATTATCCATCATCTCATTCCTCTATCATGCGAGGGATTCCTTGAGCAATAGTTTGATAGGATATCTTGATTCATCATCTCTACTTTCCTCTTCCATGAGAGGCTACTTTGGCTGGCAGGAGTATTTTTCCTCAAGCTCAACCAGTTCAAGACCCAACTCTCAATAGGTCGACCTCGTTGAGGACATGCATAGAGAAACAACAAAGAGAAAATTGTTCTGATACCATTGATCTAGATTATATCTAGAACGACATGAAGGTAGATATATAACAAGGAAATTCATAGAGATATTAGAAGAAAAAAAAAATGCAATTAAACTCAAATACTATTAATGATTGCATAGAGTACAAAAGACTGTAAAACAAAAAGCACAATGGTGGTAGCTTATCCCTGAAGAGAGAGATCTGTCAGTTATGCTCATTCATAAGAAGTTGATTACAAAGAGGCCAAAAAGGCCTTTTAACATAAATCATCAATGAGAAAACCCTAACCCCAAAAGAAGAAACACCAAAAGGTTTATGTGCCCCGATGTAGTTAGTTGATATGTCAACTTCTTGGGGGTGTAAATTTTGCATAAGATCTCATTTTGGGGCGCTCGGTAGACTATTGGAAAGGTCTAGCCAAGAAGTACACATTTCAAACGACCTATCATTTTCCCTTGGAAATATGCTAGGCATTGTCCCACCAAAAACATGTCGTTTAGGGACTCAAAATGGCCCCAAAAGTTTGGGACCTGAAAAACTGCCAAGATGTGGAACCATTCTAAATTAGTGGAATAGGAGGGTGGACACTAGTATCTACCTATATCAAATATGTAATTCACACATTTCATTATCCCAAATTCAAGAAAGAAAGGATATAAGAAGTGGGAAGTATTCCACCATAGTTTGGGCCCTTGGAGCAGTGACAACTCGGGAGAGAAATCCATCATGATTTGTCTCTCTTTCAAAACTTGCAAGGTTGGGGTTTCTCGAAGATTCTAACCCTAAAAAGGATTTTCAAAGAATTTTCTCTGGACATAATAATGATTCAATAAACCATGTGTTTAGAGGCCAAGGCCACGAAATCCTTCCACCCTTGACTAAAATATTAGTCATTTAGTACAATTGACTTAGAGGCTTTATGAAGGGATCTACTCATGGCATGTAATCCTTGTTTAAGGGTCATTTCATATTTCTCTTTCATTAGGAATTGTGCTGGACCTGGAAGCCTACCTTCTAGTTGCTTCTTTTCGAGTGTTCAACGTGTATGGCCCTTACTAAAAAAAAAGATGTTTTCTAGGAATGTATAACATCATTAAGGATCCTCTCCACCTCCAACATAATTCTAGGTAGTGACCTTAATTTTACTCTCTCGATTCAGGAAGTGTGGGGAATCCATCTACCAAGAGATCCTATAGAGGGGTTATTTACCCATATGATAAAGGAGGAACATATAGTTGACATGGAGCCCCCAAACTAACTCCCACATGGAGAAATGGAAGAAAAGGGGAGGATTTAGTTTCCAAAAGATTGTATAGATTTCTTATCTCATAATATATTTTAAAGGGTCCTTGGATGATAAAATATTGGGTCTCCTCTAGGGGAATATCAAATCATTTTCCCATCATAATGAAGATTGAAAATAAAGTAGCGAAGCCTCCTTCTTCGTTGAAATTTAACCATTCCTAGCTCCTTGAGGAAGAATACAAAACGTTGGTCTCTTTTCTCTAGACCCATATGGAGGAGTACTTTGGGAACTCCTTTTTGCAATAGTTGATGGATAATATGGGCAAGGTAAAAAAATATACCAAAGAATGGGCCTGTGATTTTAATAAGAGAACACAAGCTCTCCTTCTCAAATTTTAATCTAAAATTGGCTACCTCCTAGTAGGAAATACGATAGGCTCCCTTTCAAAATATGAAGAAAACTCCCTAAAGTTTCTAATGGCCAAGATATAAGACTTATTGGCCAAAGAAGAAATAAAGTGGCACCTTAAAATCAAGGAAATTTGGTTAAAGGAGGGATATAACAACACCATTTTTTTCCAGTTGTACGCAAACTATCAGAAAAACCTTAACCCCATTTAGGAATTTTTTTACCAAGATGGTAAGTTAGTCAATTCCTTCAAAAGCATTGTTGAATCAAGGAAGGATTTTTTTTAGTAACCTGTTTAGGGAACTAAGGTGATGCCCAATTGAAGAAATCCTAAAGGTGGCCAACTTGTTTCCTAAGTCATTTAATGAAGAAATGAATGAGACTCTTCAATCATATGTTTTGGAAGGAGAAATTCTAGCTACCCTCTCTTCCCTTCAAAAAGGTAAATTTTTATCTGGGATTCTACGAACTTCTAAAAGATCATTTGCTAAAGGTGGTTCTGGAATCAAAATGATCTAGCAAAATCATTGGTTCTTTCAACATGACCCATCTGGCTCTGATTCCTAAGAAAAAGGATGCCTCCTCCTTTGAGGATTTTATACCTATATCATGTTGTAATGTCATATACAATCTCATTTCCAAGATTATCGCTAATAGGCTCAAACCCTTTCTTAGAGAAATAATATTTGAAGATCAGTTCTGATCCAGATTTTATGAGAATAATGAAATAAATACATATTATTATTATGCTTAACACATAATCACAACGAACAATAACATAGATACAGTAAAAATGGCTTCTATTCAATAAGGAAATATGTTGAAACTGTAAAATGCAGACTAAAAACAAGCTTGCTAGAATGGTGGCAACTTATCTCCAAAAAGAGATGTGATGGTTGCGCTCATTCACAAGAAGATGGTTAAAATGAGGCTCTCCAAGCCTTTTTAAAATAAACAGGAATTCCAAAACCATATACATCCAAAAAACTAACCCTAGAAGATGAAGCGCCAAAAGCCATGTGGGCACCATTTGGGTAAGTTAGTACATCAACTTCCCAGGGTCATAACTTTTGCATACGATCTTCATTTTAGGCGCATGATAGCCCGTTGGAAAGGTCTATCCGAGCAATACACATTTTGCCATCAGATTTAAACTTAGTCTAAATTTTGATTGTGGAGATCCCTAAAAATTGTGTTTAGGGCCTCAAAACGACCTCGGAAGTCGAGGACCCGAAAACTAGGAAAAAACTGCCAAAATGAGCCAGTTGGAATAAGTGGGAGGACACCAAAATCCATATGTATCAATCCTCCACCATTAGGAAGCAATGTTCTCCATTGTGTTGAGTTCCCCCATCAGATGAGCAATTTTTTACTGAATTTGGCCCCGGGTGAGCCACTTGCCTTAGTGCAGGAGTTTCCCTGCTCTAGCAACTCGATAAAGCTAGATACTTTGTTGGCGAGTTCCCTTGACCTTTGTATCCACAATATGATCACTAGATGCATGTTTCATGCAGCCAGGTTTGAGCTCTATTGGTGTCAATTGTTCTTCTATCTTTGAGGTGTCCAATAATGGTGGGAAATGTGGCCAAAGGAGATCCACATTGAATACTGGGTGCATGCCAAGGAAAGGGGGAATGTACAACTAAAAATAATTGTCACCCATTTCCTTGGTTATGGTGTAAGGTCCATAACAGAGTGGGAAAAACTTTCGATGGGGACCTGTAGGGCGTTATTTCTACAAGTGCAACCAAACTTTGTCTCCCACCTGAAACTTATGTGGAACCCTGTGTTGATCATGGAATTTCTTGTACTTGGCATTGGGCTTATGTAAACTATCCTGAACTTGTTGGAGAATGTACTGGATCTTCTCAATGAATCGGGTGGATTTTTCAAATTTAGTTGGAGTAGGTGACGATTCGATTGGGGTGGCCGCAAGGGGTAGTGAAACATCCATGGGAACCAATGGTTGGAATCCCAACCCCACCTGAAAGGGGTTGTGGTCGGTTGAGATATGTAGGGCTTTGTTGTAGCTATGTTGAACATAGGGAAGAATCTCATCCCATGTGTGGGGGTGCTTGGAATTGTACATGCGCATGATATGCATGATCATCCGATTGATGACCTCAGTTTGGCCATCTGTATGGGGGTGGAAGGTTGTGGATTTGGTGAGCTTGGTGTCCAACAGTAACCACAAGATTGACCATAATGTGTTGAGGGACCGACTGTCCCGATTTGAGACAATGGTTTGTGGGATTCCAAAATGTACTCAGACTCATTCAAAGAAGATCTTGGCAGTGGACTCTGTTGTGATGCTCTTCTTGAAGGCAGCCATAATCACCATCTCGGAAAATGGATCAACAACCACAAAAATAAATTCATTTCCCCTCTTGGTGGAAGGAAGGTCCCACATGTAGTCCATTCAGATGGATTCCCATGGCCTGTCAGGAGTAGGCATAGGGATGTACATGCCTTGTTTCTTAGTGGTCGGTTTGGAAATAAGGTAGGCAATGCAGGACCTGATATACTTATTGACATCTTGTCGAAGTTTCAACCAGTAGAAATATTTTTGCAGCACTGCCATTGTCTTTTCGATGTCGAAGTTCCCTGCCACTCGACTATAGTGGGATTCCTAAATCAGCTTCATTTGCTAACTTGATGGAACACAGAGATGGACTAGATGGCACAACAACCTGTACTGAAGATGGAAATTAGTGACAATTGAGTTTGTGCCCAACATTTGGTAGGTGGTGGCGAAGTCGGGGTCTATCTCATAGAGGTGGGGCCATCTAGAGGTCTCATGGCCATAAGATTCTAGCACCATGGTGAGTGCCACGACTGGAGGTCAACTGAGGAAATCAACGACTCGGTTGGTACTTCATGTTTTATACTTGATGTTGAGGTGGAACTCATTCAAGTATTTGGACCACTTATGATGGTGATCATTCTGCAATTTGTCTTGTGTCTACATGAATGTAGTGGCTTATGATCAATGTGGATGACTGTCTCCTTCCCAAGAATGTAATGTCTCCACTAGCGGAAAGCTTGCACAATGGAGTACATTTCTTTGTCGTAAGTAGGGTACTTACAGATGGAATCTGATAGTGTCTCACTATGATAGGCCACGGGGTGCCCGTGATGAGTGATAATTACGCCCACATCATAGTCTAAATCATATATCTCGATCTCAAAGGGATGTTGCAGGTCTGGTAATGAAAGTACTGGGGCTGAGCACAAGCGCTGCTTCAAATTATCGAACGCTTGTTGTTGGGACATGCCCCACACAGATTTTTCCTTACCACCACCCTCAGTTACTTGGTTGAGGGCCCATGCAATATGGGATAATCCCAACACAAACCTGTGGTAGAAATTGGCAAGGCCCAAGAGGCTCTGAAGCTCAGTGAGTGTGGTTGGGGATGGCCAATCACATATGACCTAGATATTGGTTTCATCAAAATGCACACCATGTTTATCAACGATGTTGCCTAGGTATTGGACCCTGTCCATGCCGAAGGATCATTTTTCCAAGTTGGCATATTGCTTGTGTTGCCGCAGGGTGTGCAAAATATGTTGAATATGTTGCAAGTGTTCCGCCCTAGTCTTATTATAGATGAGGATTTCATATAGATACACCACTACAAAAGTATTGGTGAAAGGTCGCAGGATATCATCCATCATCCTCATGAAATTTGTTGGAGCATTTGTCAAACCAAAGGGCATGAACAACCATTCAAAAAGACCTTCTTTTGACTTTAAGGCGGTCTTCCATACATCTGTTTGTTATATTGAGACCTAGTGGTAGCCAGACTTCAGATCAATCTTACTGAAGTATTTGGATCCCTTGAGCTGATCAAGGAGATTGTCGATTCAGGGAATTGGGTACCAGTTCCTGAATGTGATTTTATTTAGGGTTCGGTAATCAATGCAGATTTGCCAGGTCCCATCTTTCTTCTTCACCAACACGATTGGGCTCCCACAAGGCGATGATCTGGGACAAATGTACCCCTTGTGGAGAAGTTCTTGGATCTGTCGCTTGATCTCCTCATTCTCTAACAAAGAGTGACGGTAGACTAGCCCATTGGGTAGCGGTGTGTCGGGGGTCATATCGATGGGATGCTTGACTTGACAGTGCAGAGGTAACCCGATTGGTGAGGAGAAGATATTTGTGTATTCTTCCATGACCTTATCCACTTGCTTCTGATGTGTGGAGATGTCGGCCGCAGAGGGCCCTATATGCGGTTTCAATCTTTCACTCACTCTAAGAGTGAATCACGAAGAAGACAAATGTCCCAATCTGAGAGATGACCTTCTTGCATTGCTTGGTAGAGATAAAGGAAATAACACTAGGTGAGACTGCCTTAGGTATCCTGTACAATTTCCTATCCAAAGTAATAATAACAATGTGAGGCCTAGACTCATATACAACATGATGGTTCTTTTATCACATGGAATTGTTTGGGTCAATTCATCCTTGGTTTTTGATTTTTATGCTTAGTGTTGTTTAATTTTTACTTTTGTCCTCTTCTTCATAGTTTTATTAGGTATTCATAGCCTTGGTTGGCCCAAACCCTTGGTTTATGTATTCATATTTATGACAAGGTTAGATAAGTCAACATCCTTATGCCTTCACCACCACCCTAACATGTCACCACTTCCATGATGTACTAAAACCCCTCCATTTTGTCCCTCTACCTGTTAGAAGGTCAAATCAAGTTCGTTTTGTACATTGCCATCTCATCACGACATTTCGCAGTGCATATCAAGTATAGTTTTCTCTCATCACCATAATTTCACTTATGATGCTTTGTAAGTTGATCTCCTTGTTTTCAACACTTGTTTTTTTAAGGAAATAATATGGGATTTCATCATTTAAAGATTTTCTAATTGTTTTCCCAAGATTTCAAATTGCTCCTAGCTCGACGTTGCATAAACTGTTGTTTTTAGACAGGCGCTACAGAATTTTCTGTGAACTGGATGGAAAAAGTGAGTTGGAGGTTAGAACAGTTGCAGGTGGATTCGTCCAATATCAAGCATATCAAATTTTAAGCCTCAACCTCCAGGTACTCCATGAGTTTTTTAAGCCCTGTTGAAGAACAGTAAAAGAATGTGCTTGTATTTCCTCTCCTAGGCGTTGCGATTTGGTGATCCACGCTACCAACCATCCCTCTTACCTCTTTTGTCAAAATTCTCACCCAAATGCAGATCTCTCATCTTATTTTACTAAATATTGAGCAAACCTTGTTGTCAAGCCACCGTGCCTATCTCTTACTTGGATTTTTCTACTTATGTTGTGAATTGTGCTGTGAATCCCCTGTTTTGGCGTTGTAAACATGTACATCAAATCAGCACTGTTATCCACTTACCTCACAACCTGTACCAACTGGTTACCATTAAGGTTTCCATTCTAATTTTAAGTCTAAAGTCTATATTTTGGAAATTGAAAATAACTTTGTTGATAAAGTTATGATGATTTTGCAAAATGATGGTGAAGGGTTAAACTAAATCTTTTGCAATTGCTTTCTCCTTGCTTATCCATTTTTCCTGTATGGTCTTCTTCCATTTCCTAACTATCAACCACACTTTCATAAGCATAGGCGTAAAACAAGCAGAAGAACATTAAAACCCTAGATAGAAGCCAGCTCTCAAAAATATTATCCATCCAAACCCTAATACCTATGTCTTTCTATTTTGCCTCTTGCATCACTCAGATTGTTGTCTTAGTTTTCTTCCTATAACATCAATGGATACTCCACAACATAAGAAGGCTCACAAGGGTGGGGGCATAGTGAGGATTGAACCCTGTGACATGCAACTATTTTTTGTTGAACCTCTGATCAAAGAGGTCTTCCAAAGAGTGGGATGTTTCAATTTTTGTCAGAAGATGGAGAAGGGGCACCCTGAGGTAGCTAGAGATTTTTCCTTGAATTTTGATGGAACCAAAACTAAGGTGGGAACTCTTGAACTTGAGGTATTTTAAGAAACTATAGCAACAAATACTAAGATACTAAACACTGGTGAAATATGGTTTAAGTCTATGAATCTAAACACAACCTTCTCTAAAGAATTCCTTAAACCAGAATGTCAGAGAGATAACCATTCAAAGGAAGTGCCTAGGAGCCACATGGTTGAAGGATTTTATAAGATGATAAGGGTGATCTAGAGATATTTCACCTGTGAGGGTAGGTTCAATATGATTTATCAATGCCACACTAGAATTTTACTACACTTCATAGGAAAATACCTCATGAACCTCCCTTTCTATTTGTTTAGAAGAATTGGGAAAATGGTTGACATGGTCCAAGCCAATTCCAAGGTTGTGGACACAAGTTTTTTTCACTAAGGGTTGATTAAAATGCATGTGATGGAGGAGTTGAAGAAGAAAAATATTGACTGGGATCAGTTCATTTTCTTTGCACATTTTCAATTAAATGTTGCTCCTACTCTACAATCTAAATTGCAAATCCCTCTTCGGGTTGATAGCATTGTTCACGCAGAGACAAGTAGGAAGAGGAAGATAAAATACATTACTAAAAATGATGAGGCTACTAAGGAATAAAACGAAGAAGGGGGATCTCATCACTCTCCACAAAGGGAATTTTCACCCCAACTAGCTCCAGAATTAGCAAAAATTCCATCAACTAAAGCCACAGGCAAAAAGGGAAGGAGGTTACTTTTCCCATCACCATCTATTGCAGTTGAAACTAAATCTAGGAGGGCCTACACCAGGTCATCATCCAGGAAGGAAAGTGTTGAAAAAGAAGACATAAAAGATGCTCCCATCAAGAGAAAGAGTAAAGGAAAAGTTGAAGTTGTTGAAAAACGTATTGAGGTCATAGACATGACCACTCCCCCAGAAAACACCACCTTCAAAAGACTAATCAAACAACTCTGAGAAGCCAGAAAGGATATTACTAGATTGAAGGGAGAAGGGTTGGCTGAGAGAAAAAAGTTGAAGGATTTGATGGATATGTATTTGGAAACTATTGATAAAGCCAGGTTTACAACAAAGAGAATTATGCCCCTCCATAGGCAACTTAAGAATTCATACAGACAAAACAAGGATTTACAATCTTAGATCAGAAAACTTAAGCTGGAGCTGCAACCTTTCAAGGAAGAGTTAGCCCAAAGAAATTTCAATGTGTTAGCCCAAGCTACCACTAGAAGAAGTATCAGACACATCAAGTGAAGTGAAATGTCTTAAAGAATCTCAGTTTTGGAAGTGCTTATCCTTGCATTTTTTAAGATTTTGGGAAAGTATAATGCCTATAACTGAGTTTTTACTCATACACCATACTATGAGGCTTCTACAGGCTTACCTAACTCTAGGAAAAGTTTTTGGGTTCTTTGGACTCAAACTGGACAAATTGGGAAGCTACAGGACATTTTGCAGTACCTGGCGCTACGAACTGGTATACACAGTCAAACACTGCAAAATTCACTGTGAACTGGCTAATATAGTCAACACTACATGATTCACTACAAACTCCTATTTTGATGGGTTCAAGAGGATCAACAGTCACCAGATGGCTAGCGGATCATGGTACAACTGTTTGGAGGTCAGTTAAAGCTAGAGGATACCTGGAAACAAAGGAAATGCGCTCAAAGGACACCTCATTATGAAAGATCAAGGTGTTAGGATAGTTTCCAACATTAGCCTTTTTTATAGCAGTTTGTTTTTTCCAGTTTGTACATGTGTAATATTTTCATTTTAAGGTTTAAGAATCCTATGTTAGAGGATCAATCTTGCATTGTATGCTATCATTCCTTGTTTAGGCTATAAAAGTAGCATTAGAAGACAATTTAGAGGTTCGAATGGTTGATGTAAAAGACCTTTTTTGGTGATTTTAATGAAACAGAGCCTACTCTGGTTTTGACGTATCATATTTAATGAAATCTTGTTTAATGGAAGTTAGCTTTATTTTTTCCATCTTATCTCTCTCACTCTGAAATTTTATTGTCATTGAAGGATTCAAATGATATTTTGTAGTTGTATGACAATGGATGTTTGATTGTGATGCTGTTATAGATTTCTCGGAGTTTTGTTTGCTTGGATTTAAGAAGCTCTTATATATGAAGCTTTTATCTCCTTTGTCTACTTGTAAATCTTGATGCTAGTGGTAAACTCACTTTATTTTCTTACTAAGTCTTCCTCCTATCCACACTAATCCTCAAAACCCTTACCTAAGTTAAACAAGACCTGTTTTTCTGATGCATTTCATCTAGAATTTCCTGTGTTTTGACATTGTTGAATTGAGTTTTATCCATTTGGCACCACATTTTAAGACTTATCTCATAAACCTATTGATGGGTATTGAGATTTCACTTTAGCAGTCAAAGTGTAACTTTTAGTGCTAACGGGTTCCATAAATAATGTTGGCCCAAAAGAACATTTAAAACTTCAAGAGGAGAAACATCACACAATACTTCATCTTTGAAGGGCTTGATGTCGTACGACAGGCAACATTGTTGGCTAATGCGAAGATCGCTTCCTTGGAAGAGGCATCCATTAATGGTGTAGGGTTGCAAGTGTGGTGTTATCAGCAGGGCTAGCCACTTGAAGACCTTTGTTGAGATGAGGTTCTTCTAGCTATCAATATCAAAGATGAAGTGCAGCAGGGTTCCTTTCACCCACATCTATGAATGAAAGAGGTGCTTGCCTTCCTCTGGCTCTGTTGGTTCACCAGGCTAGATCTTGGTGGTATAAACGGTGGCACTGGGTTCCGTGTCAATGATCTGTCTCCCCCTTTCTGGTTCTAAATCAGAGTCATAACCCACATCTGATTAAAAGGATTTCATCTTAGCCACCAACGACTTCTTTGAGCAGCAATCAACAGTGTTATGGCAGGGGATCTTATGGAAGTCACACCACTTCCCGATATCTTTCTTTGTCTTTCTGGTGTCCTTCTTTGCTTGTGGCTTAGCCTGGTTTTTCTGAGGCTATCCATCTTTGCTCTTTCCTTTGTTCTATGGGTTGGGGTTGCCCTTATTTTGCTGTGAGGGGTTCCCAGGCCTAAATTTCTGCGTATTTTGTTTAATTTTCTGCTCGATTTTGACGGCATATCTATAGGTCGCGCCCAAGGACGATATTTATAGAAACTCCATTTCGTCCTGGATGTATCTATGCAGACCACCATGATACTTGAGCACCAAATGTCCCTCAAAATATTTGATACCCATCTTGGTGCACAAGGTATGGAAGATATTTGTGAACTCTGGCACTGCTTGGTCTCTTTTCTGTTGGAGTGTGGTCCATTTTGTATACAAGTCATCATAGGTAGTATTGTTCCTTAATAAAATCCCTGAAGGAATCTTAGGTGACCATGACTATAAATAGTGTGGGTTCCTCTATTTCATTTTTCTCACAAAAATTTTCCCACCAATCTTTGACAAGGGGAACGACTTTGAGGAGCACAAAAGTAATATTTTCTCTATTCGAAAAGTTATGGACAAACAAATACCCTTCTAATAGATTCAATCATTTGTCTACAACATCTATGTATATATGACCTTCAGATATAGCAATATCAAAGTTGATTTGTACCTTGAAGGGGGCAGCGCCTTCGCTCAAGGAAGATGCGTCGCCTGTTGGTAGTCGTTGAAGGATTTGCGCAAAACTATCCATCATCTCGTTCCTCTGTTGCATGAGGGCTTCCTCGAGCAGCATTTTGAAAGGATCTCCTATCCCGTCGTCTTTCTTTTCTCCTTCCATGAGAGGTCGCTTGGGTGTGCGAGAGTTTTTTTCCTCAATAGAAACAAGCTCGACACCCAATTCTTTGTACCCTAACCTCGTCGGGGACATGCATTAAGAACAACAAGGAGAAGATCGCTCTGATACCACTGATCTAGATTTTATGAGCATAACGAAATGAATACATATTATTATTATGCTTAACATAGAAGCATAAGGAACAATAACAAAGATACAATAAAAATGGCTTCTATTCAATAAGGAAATATATTGAAATTGTAAAATGCAGACTGAAAACAATCTTGCTAGAATGGTGGTGACTTATCTTTGAGAAGAGATGTGACAGATGCGCTCATTCGCAAGAATATGGTTACAATGAGGCTCTCCAATAATTTTTACAATAAATAGGAATTCCAAAACCCTAGACATCCAAAAATATAACCCTAGGAGATGAAGCGCCAAAAGTCATGTGGGCCCTGTTGGGGTAAATTAGTACATCAACTTCCCGAGGTTGTAACTTTTGCATACGATCTCTGTTTTAGGCGCATGATAGCCCGTTGGAAAGGTATATCCAAGGAATACACATGTTGTCGTCAGAATCTAAATCCAACTATGTTCTAATTGTGGCGAGCCCTAAAAACATTTTTTAGGGCCTCAAAATGGCCTTGGAATTCGGGGACCCGAAAACTAGGAAAAACCTACCAAAATGAGCCAGTTGGAATAGATGGGAGGCCACCGAAATACATATAGATAAATTTCAAAGTTTTATTTAATATAAAAATAAATGATGTGGTATCCCTGGCCCAAGAAGCTATTCACTCGATCAAGACTCAAAATATCCCATCTATTATCTTGAAGATGCAATTTTTCTAAATCCTGTAATAAAGTTAGTTGGGTCTTTTCGAGAATTGTTATAATTCAGATCGGGATGAATATGTCCATAGTCAATTGGATAATGGATTTCATCATTTTTTTCTCATTCGTTGTCTTAATTAATGGCTCTCCCTCCAAATTCTTTTGTTCTTCCATAGGAATTAGATAGGGATGCCCTCTATCTCCTTTTCTATTTCTTATTATCACAGAAGGGTTAAGTAGGTTGATAGGCAATGGTAGGAGAAGAGACTTTCTAAAAGGAGTCAAAATCACCCCTATTGAAATTATTCCTCATTTTTTGTTTTTTTATGACGTCCTTCGCTTTGGTGTAAGATCTACTCAAGAATTACAGGTTCTTAAAGACATTCTACATTTATTTTGTCTTGCTACATGTATGGAGATGAACGTGTCTAAGTCCATTCTCCTTTTCAACTTTCCTCAAGAAAATTTGCAGTAGTAGTTGGACAGTCTTCTGCCATTCTCTCAAAAGGGAATTTATTGTGTTGAAACCTAATTCCTAGTCCTATGAGAACTGTACATGGCTCTACAAAAAACTTGAAGCAATAATCTCCCTATGAGTACATTGTTGGCTATCGAGGGGAGGGCACCTAATTCTTCTTCAATCTATTCTTAGAAATATCCACGTTTATTGGGTGTCCATAGGATAAGCCCCTAAATGTATTGACACATAAATTGGAAATATCAACTTTCAGTTTCTTTGGTTTGGTAACAAGAATGCAGAAGGAATATTGTTTGTCAAGTGGTCACGCATTACCCAACCCAAGGGACTGGGAGGATGGGGGATAAAAAATATTTATATGTTTAATTTGTCTCTAGTTGCAAAAAGCCTCTGGAGGATAACCCATAATGGAATGCTATGGGGTATGGTTATGTCATCAAAGTACTTCATAGGTATGACGATGGAGTAATGGTTTCATGCTCTACACAAATCGATCGTAAATAGTTTAATGGTGTGGAAAAATCTAGTGGAAGCCTTCATCCTCATATGAGAGTGGACTGTTTGGAGAATCAGAAACAACAAAAGATTAAAGATCAGGGAGGACCCCTGGAAAATCTCAGATGGAGACTTTAAATTATTTGAAGATCTAGTTTCAACTCGACACTACAAAGGAATTTTCTCCCTTTGGGATGTGAAGGCCCCCAGGATGGATAGGGTTGGTTGTAATGAATGGTTGTAGACTCGTTTATGGGTTTAGAGGGAAAACATGTGGAAGAATGGAGGTGTTATGTTGGAAATCTTTGATCCAATTTCTTCAAGTTGAGAGAAGAGGAGGTCGATTCCTTGAGTTGGTCAAAGAATTCCCTATCTAACAAATACACAACATATGTTGGTTATTGTTGATGCTTGGATATGTCAATACTGGAACAACAACAACATGAGGAAATTATTCCCCCTTCATTTTTAGAGAGGTGGTTCTCCTCTTTGGCTAAAATATATATATTCGTATATATTGGATTACCGAGAGTGCTAGGCAGCAAACCCCAAATCTTATTACTTAGATTTATATGAAAATGGTTATTGAATAAACCAATATGATCTTTATGTGCAGTAAGACGTTCTTTACAAATAAAAGATTGAATATGAGCTTCAATATAAAAATATACAAATACTCAACGCCACATATATAATCCTCTATAGATACATTCATATCTCCTCACAAGAGAAAGGAATGAATATTTCTGATCATCTCAAATAATTTTAAAAGAGTATTGTAGTTAAAATGGAAGGGAATTTGATAGGTCAACCTCAAATATCGCATACTTAAAACTCAAATTTACAAGATACAGTCAAGATCAACCCGGAAGTAATTCTTTGTGGAGTCTTTGTCATAAAATATATCTAAAAATATACAACATCCATTTGACAGACACATATATGGATACAAATGCTCCATGATCATATATGAAAAGTCTTGGAAGATTACAAGAAAAACACTTGAGAACTCAKCCCCATGATTGTTTCAAGAATACAAACACAAAGCTTTGAGAAAACAATGTAGAAGAAGAAAAGAATGGAGAAGAATGAAAATATTTACTTGCTGATCAAAATATTGATTACATAATTATGTCTGGTATGTCTCTCTCATGCTCCTTTGAATTCCCTCTCAACAATGAATTCTGGAACTCATGAAGTCTCTATTTTCCCTTTTTAAAAGAAATGTTCTTCTAACTACTTGAGTAGTTAGGGTTTTTCTTTTCTCTTTGAATTCTTTTTCTTTTTTAGTAAATAAATTTAATTAATACAACATCGGAGTTTCATTAATGAATTGAATTCATTGATATTCATGCTTTAAAGTGGGCCCCAAAAATCTTTAAATAAAAGTTTTTTTAAATAAACTTTTATTTCAAATAACTTTTAATTTGTTGTCTCCTTTAAGAGATGTCTGTGTTATAATTTTATGGTAAGGATGTGGGCATTTAAGCACTTGAAACCACTTCTAATGTGATCTTCATTGTCTTAGCTTTCCAATGATATAAAAATTTTCCAAATTCGTTACCCGGATCTCAAGATATGAGCTCATGAAGTTGAGTTGTCACGCGGGCCCATTAAAAATGCGGCAGACTGATATTTTAATTTCTGGGGAAAATGTAGCAACCTTCAACCTTTAAAACCTGTATCATCATCTTCTACATCGAAATAAATTTCCAACGGTATAAATTTTGCGCAATTCCGACACCCAGAGCTCAAGTTATGGCCTCCGGAAAATTAACACTCAGCCACCGTTTATCAAAATTCATGGGCAAATCTGGGCCCTTGGATTAAATTTCATCCTTCCTTATGGAAATTCAACTTGTGCCAAGTCATTAATGAGTCAACCATCAGTATATTGCCATGTGTCTCCAATAAAANTTAACACTCAGCCACCGTTTATCAAAATTCATGGGCAAATCTGGGCCCTTGGATTAAATTTCATCCTTCCTTATGGAAATTCAACTTGTGCCAAGTCATTAATGAGTCAACCATCAGTATATTGCCATGTGTCTCCAATAAAATTACGCCATGTGACTTGATCTCATAGGTTGATGAAACTGCCATGTCATCCATTAATTAGCTGCCATGTGGCACGATCCTCAACTTACCATGTGTCATCACTTGATTGGTGGAAATCTGATTGATTAATAGTAAACCAATAATTAATTTCCATGTAAAGAGATAAAATATGAAAATTTTAAAATAATGATAAAGTGTGAGTTATTAAAATAATAATAAAATTAAAGGTGAGTAAATAAAATAATGGTAACTAATGTTTAATGGAGTGGAAATAAGTGGGAGGAACGAGAGTATAGGAAAGGGGTGAGTGAGGGGGTTTAATTTGTAGGTGGCGGAGATGCGTGAGGTAAAATGTGGGTAGTGGNGGTGGCGGAGATGAGTGAGGTAAAATGTGGGTAGTGGGAGTGGGGGTGATTTAGGTGAGGGGGAGATGTGAGGTAACGGGGGTTAGTTTGTAGGTGGTGGAGATGAGGGGGGTGACGTAGGGTGAGGTGAGGGGGGAGAAATGAGGTGAGCGAGTTGGGAAGTGAGGGGGAGGGAGTGAGTTGAGTTATGGCGAGTGAGAACGACCCATAACTCAAATAAATATTAAGTATGGAATGGGTGAGGAAATGGAGAGAGAGGGGTAAAGTAGAGTGTCGTGGGTTGGGAGGTGAGGGAATAGTGGTTGTTCGTCTTTGTGAACCCGATAATGAACCTGATAAGGAGTATATAAAATAAAATTAAGTGTGAAATAAAAGGGGAAGTAAAGTAAAGTAAAGTAAAGTGGAGTGGAGATAAAAAGTATGATGGTCGAAGAGTATGGTGGGTTTCAATGAGTGATAGATTTTTATGGATTTTGAACTTAATACAAGAAGATTTTCAAGGGTTTTGAAACCCAAAAAATTTATATGCATTTTCAATAGATTGGCTTTATTCTACATGAAAGAGGTATCATTTTCTGCTTTAAAATTTAAATCTGGATATCTTGAGTATATGAACTTGGATTTTCGATCCGAAAAATATGTGATGAAGTTGAGACCGGAGACTACACAAGGAACTGATAATAGTTCAAAAATTTTCATCTTCTGATATCACTATTTTTTGTTAATCCAAGAGCGGGAAAATATAGATGGTCAAATTTTGGTCGACATTTATTTGGATCAAGTAGAAGCAACATTCACTGGAGAATGTATTTGGTGGTGGGAAAAAGTATGGAAAATGCACTCAACTTTGAAGACGAAAATTATTTTGTGGCTAGATCTCGACAACAAACTTTTAACGTGGGATAATGACCTCAGAAGGGTGTGTGTAGGTCCCAAAAGGTGTGTGTTGTGTAGGCAGGAGGCATAATTTACCCATCATCTGTTTGTCTCATGCCCCTTTGCGGATTAGGTATGGTCTTCAGTTAAAATAGTCTTTAAAGCAAATGTTCCCTCCTTGGATGGAAGTCTCGAAGACTCGCTAAAAGGATGGATGAATGATGCCTCTGTGAAAGACTTTGGGTCCCTTCCTTTATTTTTCACTTACTTCATTTGGTGGGCATGTAACATGAGTAATTTTCAAGATAAATTCATCCCAACCGAGGTAGTTGTAAGATTGGTGGCAAAGATTACCCA
>SNQJ01S0021402.1:17863-35162 GCA_010110895.2 Picea sitchensis | reverse complement strand
GGACCATTGCTACACATAACTGATCCACCAACTCTTGAAGGAATCTACGAGCTATCCTATGTCGTAGGTTGGGTCTCTATATATAAGGAAAATCGGCCTCAACCATCTACTCATCATGTTGGGGAGGGACTTCCCAACATAGGTGACAATATCTATATAATATAGACAACAATAATCAAACAATTTAAAGAAAATATTACATTAAATTACAAGTGCATTAAATAACACAAAAATACAACTAGATAATCAAAACATAATGCTAATATTACCTATAGCATCTGGTGGTTCAATCTAGCTAAATAGGAAATCCAAACCTGAGTATGGGTACTACACAATATCCAAGGTGTGATCATCCTCACTAGCTAGCATATGAAATACCTCAGACTGATTCTACACATGAGCTTTGGTTGACCCGTCTTGGGCAATACCTACCCCCACTCTGCGTACACACATCAATCATCAACCAAGGAGGGAGGTTGTCAAGTGTGAGTCGAGTGGTAAAAAATCTCTCAACAAATAAACATAATACCTTTGTAGAAAATGGGAAGCTCATCCTCCCATCAAATGTAGCATGATAGAAATCTAGAGCAAAACAAAATTGTCACAAAAAAATGGTAGACCGCTTAATCAATTTGGGCCTTTGAACTAAAGAATATACATAGTGCAATAGAGGGAAACTAATGCAGTACCCATCAAAGGTGTAGTGTTCCATTGCCATGAACATAAGTGAGAGACACCTAACATCCTCTACATTGAATGCACCTAAATGAAAGTAGCCACCAAAACATTGGAAGTCACTAAGGTTAGTGATGTCCCCACTGCCATATCTTTGAATGTATATGAGCTTACCCTCTCCTGCAATGGTAGGTAGGAGATCAAGGAATTGGGGAAAATTCCCCACTATCTTGGATAACTCGTTAATGAAGTATATATCCTCCTCTACGTGTTAATACCACGGATCAGGACCGGACTTGAATGGTTACCTATCATGATTCTAGTGATGGATAAATTGCATCAATAAGCACATGTTCCACTTGAGGGATGTAGCCTCCTCATAAAACTTGGCGAGGAAAAAATTCCTCATAAGGAGATGAGTATCTGATGTAATAGGGAAAGGGTACAAATACCTCTCCCTCTCTCCCGGTCCTGTACAAAGTTGTACAAGTCGACGTACTTCTGTTATATAAAGGTGTTGAATAACATTTAGCACACCATCAACAATGTGCCTTTCAAAAACATATTACACTAATAAACCGGTTATGTTTTTATTAATATTATCAGTCTGCCACCTATTCTACACACTGACGACTATCAATGCATCTTTCATGATACTACACACTACTTATGGCACATCCACACTCTTCAAACCAGATGGATAAATTGGGAAATTTGTTGTTTAAATAAGATCAATGGTGTGMTTTTTATGTATGGAGGCATGAGTAATGGTGCATTTGTACATTACATAGCACATCRATAGGTCGGAGTTATTTTTTAAAAAAAGTGCTTAATGATGCATGTATAGTATTGAGAAGCACCATAGTCGGTCCCTATAGATATTATAAAACACACTACAAAAATGTGGGATTTTTTTTTTTTTATGTTTTACTGTTCACTCCATGTCAATCTATGCACCCCAAGGTTTAAGCATTTACTTATCCCTCCTCTAGCTAATGTGTTTTTAATATTGAGAAGAAACGCTCTGTTAGCAGTGCTTCTCTATAATAAAGAGCACCGAAAACACATGATTTTATTATTATTATTTTATTTTTTAATGTTTTACCATTGCTCTCCAGGTCAATAGATGAACTAGATGCCTTGAAATATAGATATGCTAAAAGATACGGTTATAATATTGAGAGACACCAACAATAATTGTTTAACCAAAAAATTTCCCACTCTAGCCAATGCATTGGTAATATTAAGAAGCACTAGTAATGGTGATTTTGTATATTATAAAGAGAATGGAGTAAACACGGGTGATCTTTTAATAATTTATTGTTACAATGGTGCGCTCTAGGGAAATCTACACATTGATAATTGTGCATCCTATATATTTACAGTATGCACCACATTATTTGGTGTGAGTTGAATTTTTTTAACACACCACATTGACTTTTATAAACAAATGAAAAATATGGAAAATTTAAGATAAATTCTAAATTTTAATTTGCTAACCCTAGGTTCCACAAAAAAATTTCAAATAATAGACTCTAGAGACACACCGTAGCTTGACTCTTTTTGTTAATTATCCTCTAGAAGACACAAAGTTGAAAACCTTGCAAACCATATTCCCAAAATATAGGCTAGTGAATCTTAAAAAATGTTTACCCATTTGGTTACAAAATGCCTGCTTGTATGCCAGTTTCCATTGTAATTTTTGGATGTGGGTTGAAGCACAATCCCACCTTTCTCATGATAATCCATGTTAATGGATTCAATATCCTTGGCGTGAGTGAATTCCCAAATGCAAAGGGGATGGGATATTGTCCTTTCAGGTCCTCATCCTGTCATTAAGCACTAATATAAGGGATGTTGACCCATGGGTTAATAAATGCAGATAAGAAATATTTTAACTCCATGAGTCCACTTAATTCCATGATACAAAATACTTAGTGAATGATATGATGAATGAATGCCCCATTTTTTAATAATTTCTTGGCTAGTTTTTATTTATTCATTAGTGAATGAGTCAGATTATGAATATAGTTCCCTTAAGACCTGGAATAAGTTTTTTTTATTCAAAATGAGAGCCTCCTTATTGATTCAGGAAATTGAGTAATCTTGTTATCTCCAAGGATGGAGTTCAAGACCTTCATGTTTATAATAATGCTTGAACACCCTATGGAAATCACAGAGTGTATATTGCATTCTTTTATGCTAGAGAGACCTTGTATTAAACCATAGGCCTACGCTTGATTATTTGTAGTTATTCAAAGGCCCCAGGAGAAATTTACTTCCATTCCCCCCTTTGGGAATCTAATAATATCCCCCCTGCTCCTACCATCCCTTCAGTGTGTGATTTGTTATGATTCCTCAAGGTGGGTATTTCCAATTAAATTCATCGATATATTTGTTGAATTTTTTTCAAACCATATTTTATTACCAAATGTTGTAACCTACGATGGTGCGCCCAATTGTCATCCACCCTATTATGTTTGTATGTTCATGGTGCACCTCTTATTTTTTTACAAACGAACATGGAAATGCATTGTTATATTGTTGATAACATGGTTATTCTGAAGGTGGAAAAGAAAGAACTAGGAAGCATTGACTACTGGCATGCTCCAAGGTCATTCATTTTCTTGAATATTTGTTTGGTTTTAGTTAGAAGTTCTGAAATCATTTCAGTGCTAATTAATGCTAGTTTTGGAGAGTTCAAAACAATGATACACATGTAGCTTGGGTTGATCCAACTTGGTTTTTTGTTCTAGTCTTCATTTTTTTTACACTAGTTTTATATGTACGAGTCATATAACATCTTGGATTTCTAAGTGTAACATTGGTCCAAGCCCTCGCAGGGGTTTGAAAAGATAAACTCAGTTGTAGCTCAGATTGAGATTAATAAAATTATTTGTTGATTTCTTCTCATTTATGAGACTATTTATCTACTGATCTTTTAGATTTGTACTTTTACATTTGCTTATCCACATATTTTCATAAATTCATTTTGCAAGTATACTTTCTACTTTGTTTTAGTTTATTTCATATAAAAGATGCAAAATTTTCATATTTATAAAATAACATCAGATCCAAGAATCACATTTATTAAGGTTTGATTGAGATTTTTGATAGGATATAAACCTAGGGTTATAATCCCATCTATCTCACTTATCCTGAGGAGATTCAAAAAATTGTGAGTAAGGATTTTTCCATTCCTTCCATCAACATTTATTTTCGCAACCATATTGGGGAGCTCTTTTTATTCTCTGGTTATTTTTCTTTTGTTTCTTTTATTTTTCTAGTTTAATGAATTTTCCTACCCCACAACAACCAAACATGAGGTTTTGTCTTCTTGACCAAAGAAGTGTCACTTCAGGTCTCTTTGATTTTGTTTTATTTCCCTCACCCGTGAAGAGTTTGAACGTTCTTGGGAAGTTATCGCTCGTGATATTGAAATCCAAGAGAAAAGAGCAGCCATTCAAAGGAAAACTCATGTCAACCTCCTCATTAGAAGGTTGTCTTATGACCACTCAATCTCATTCATCAATATGAAAAAGAGGTGAGTCACATGAATTTGATCCTTTCTTTGAGATTGGAAGAAGGAAGGAAATCCTAGAGAACCTTCATCTAAGGATTTGAAGATCCCTATCTGATTCTAAAACTGAAGTTACAAGTTTATCAGTATCTTTCTCTCTCCAGAAAACCATGATGTCTTCTTCCGACAGTTCGGGTACTACTAGAAAACCTACTTCATCACAAGCTTCTTCCTCATCCTTGATTGAAAGCATGTATAGTCACTTTAAGAATGTTCAATCAACCTCATCAAGAAATATGGTTTATTCCAATTTGAAGATGATGCAAATGCTAGACTATGGCACATTTCCTCTCCTTTAGATATGAATCCAATGGCCAATCCTCTTTTGAAGTTTAAATATCATTTTCCCAAATTCTTTGGCAATGGAACCATTTTTGTCAATGAAAATTAAATTGCATTTTCAAATGCATGTCATAACATATGGGAAAATGACAATGATACATGTATGAGATTATTTGTTAATTGTTTGGAAGGAACGGTTGTTGCCGACTTCTTCAAATTACCTCCTAAAGTCTTTTCAACTTGGGATAAATTATCTTATTGGTTTAAATCAACTTATGTACAACCTCAAAGTCCAATGGATTTGTTGAAATATTACAATAATCTTGTTTACAACAAAGGTGAAACAATCAAGTATTTTAAATTATGTTTAACTAAAGTATATAACCAGATCCTAGAAATCATTCAGCCACACAATCAAGTTGCTTTAATTCATTATTAAAATGCATTACCGTATTCTTATTTTCATAGGTTAGAAGAGAGGAATTCTAATAGTCCAGGATTTTCTCTACAAAATTGCTTAGAGATTGAGGAACAATTGATAAGAACCGGTATTCATGTTGAGGACTATGTCAAACAAACTGATATATCAACTGTGATACAACTTGTACATGATATGAGCAACAAAATGATTTCTTTCGAGAGAAAGGGGTGACCTCTACTTTCTGCAAAAACCTCCACTTAGGATTCCTTGAGAAATCAGACTCATAGTTTTCAACCTAAGGCAATACCCTCAAGAACTTGGTGTAATTTATGTGAGGAGAATCTGCATGATGAGAACACTTGTGAGATTGAAAATAATGCAAGAAAATACATCTTTGGAAAAATATTTGATACAACAATTCCTACCTTAGATTGGGCTCATGAAGAGGATGTAATCATGGTTGATATTCGAAATAAATCTTATCAAAACAAGAACAAAGGTTGTCCTCCTAAAACCACTTTTACTCCAAGTAAATCCTCTCATCAAACTTATCCTCAAATCACAAGGGGTACTCATAGTCTGGAGGTAATTTTAACCTCGTCTTCTTCATCAAAATATAATATTTTGAAAAAAATCGCTAAAATTAAAGCAGGTGCATCTTTATTAGACATGGTAACTATTTATGAACAACAAAAGCATCTGAAAGATTTTATGGAAGGTAAAACTTCCACTGTTTCCCGTTTGATTGAGGAACAAGATGAAGAAGAAATGTATATAAATAAATTAGGTGTATATAATCTTAGGAATTATGTAAAAAATCCTCCTTTTTATCTTTCGATAAAGATTATGGATAAGATTGCACATTGATCTCTGATTGATGGAGGATATGGTCCCAATGTTATGTCTAAAATTATCATGGAAGAATTAGTTATTTCATGCACCAATGAAAATTCGTAGGGTATGTTGTCATATAATAGTTAGCAACAAACCACCATTGGTGAAATCAAAGATGTAACATTGGTTTTGTGTGCACATCTTGAAATCAGGACCACCTGTAATATTCAAGTAATTGATATGCTAGTAAGTAACTATTCTATCATTTTAGGAAGAGACTGAAAAGATTTAACTGGTGGATATATATCACTGGATGAAACACACATGTCCCTTCCCAAAAATGGTAAGAATATCATTGTTTTTTAGAAAGGACGAATCTCACCATACATTGAAAGAGTACCTCAACTGCATGTAAATTATATTGAAGAAGATATCGATGTATACTCTATATTTTTAGAAGAATATAATGAGTATGTTGTATATATTCCCGACCCTTAAGATGGTATGTGGCATATGCACTTTTATGGTGCATTCTCTAGTGAAGGAAATGGATTTGGTATAATATTGTATTCACCTGTAGGAAAAATTCCCAATTTCTCTTACATATTAGAATTTGCATGTACTAATAACGTAAGAATGTTTGAGGCCTTGATTCTTGGAATAGAGAATTCTTTTAATCTAGGTCGTTATAATCTTTATGTATTTGGGGATTCTGAGCTTATCATCAATATGTAAGAGAATTTATACCCCATCTAATAAACTGTTAAAGAAATATACACAAGTGGTTTGGAAGTCAATTTCTAATCTTATATCTTTCAATATTACTGATATCAGGAGAGATCTAAATTCAATGGCATATATTTTACATTTATTTGAAGCCAACATTACAAGGAAATTGCTCTTTGAAAGTCCATATTGTACATTTATGTCATTATATCGTCCTCATTTTCTAGACAATTTTGAATCTTGGCAAGTTTTTCCTAACGATGAAAGAATATGGGTCGTTTTTCATAATTATCCCTTGAAAAGGAGGGAGATCATATGTCTATAAGATAACAAATTCCCAAAGGGATTAACCCCTCTAGAAAGATCACCCTCAGCAAGTGATGTAAGCAATAAAAAGGAAAACAAAGAGAAGGAATGAAAAAGAAAGATAGGAAACACCATTTCTATGAATATTAGGATTCAAGAAGATCCAAAGACTCTAAATATTGGAGATCAATGTTCAGAACAAGAAAATTAGACATTTATAGATATTTTTCGTGAATTTTGAGATGTTTTTGCACGCTCATACAAATATTTATGTGGCTTTGATCCTAGTATAATATAACACACAATTCCTATTAAATAAGAAGCAAAACTAGTAAGGAAAAGACATAGACCAATCAATCATGCACTGGAAGCAACAATTAGGAAAGAGATCGAAAAGCTCATAAAATCCCATATAATTTTTCCTGTTAAGTATTCATAATGGGTATCAAACCTTGTCCTGATATGGAAAAAGAATGGGGACATTGGATTATTTGTTGATTTTCGTGCCTTGAACAGATCAAGCGTTAAAGCTATTTTTCCTCTTCCTAATATGGAACTTATTTTACAACAAGTGGTAGGATATCAGATGATGTCATTTCTTGACGATTTTTTAGGATACAACCAAATTCACACCAAGAGGATTGACAAATATAAAACCAATGTCATTGCATGTTGGGGCACCTTTGCCTACGAATGAATGCATTATGGCTTAATTAATGTAGGTTGTACTTTTCAACGAGCTATGCAAACAAATTTTGATGAACTAATCAGTAAAACTATTCAAATTTATCTTGATGATTTATTTGTTTATTCCAAAATCTGAGAAGATCATTTTGATCATCTTAAACAAGTTTTTCTTCGCTGCAAAAAATTGGAATGTCACTGAATCCTACAAAATCAATTTTTTGTGTCACTATAGGGAAACTCCTCAGACATGTTGTATCTGACTCAAGCATCAATATTGATCCAGAGAGGGTTGGTTTCATTCAAAATCTTAAAGCCCCATCCTCTAAGGAGGAAATCCAATCATTCATGGGCAAGATTAATTTTGTTAGAATATTTATTCCTGATTTGCTAGAATGGTAAAACCTATTCATAATATGTTAAAGCAAGATCAATATTTTTTTTGGAATGATATTACTAAAAAGGTTTTGTAGAAATTAAAAATGCAATTATTTTTGCACCAGTTTTGGCAAATCCTGGTTTTGAAAAAGATTTGATCATTTACATAAATGCCATTGAAGAAGTTATTTATGCAATTCTTCTTCATAAAGATTATCATAATAATGAGTAGTCAATAACTTACATGATTCAAAGTCTATCAGATGGTGAACTCAAATATACTTTAATTGAAAAACACACTTTTTCTCTTGTCAAAGTTGTTGAAAAATTACGTCATTTTATTCTAGGAAAGCACACTCAAATAAAAGTCTTGTTACCTACAATAAAAAAAATTCTTTCACAAACACACTTATCTAGAAATCTTTCACATTGGCTTGCCAAAATCCAAGAAAATGATTTCATGACCACAACTTCCAATACGATCAAGGGACGTGATCTAGCGTTACAATTGGCTCAACATCATGAACCAGGATATTCTTCTAAAAATAATGAGGATGCCTTGTCTGCACTATTTCTAATTGAAAATATGGAAATATTGATTAAGAAACACATCCCTGGTATCGGGACATAATTTATTATTTACAATATGATAGATGTCCTGATAATATTGAGCATCGTAAATTAAGGAATCGACTTGAGGCCTCAAAATATCTAATCTTGAATACTTCACTCTTCTACAGGATTGTTGATGAACTATTGTTACGTTGTGTCGATGATACAACAACCCAAATGATTTTGAAATAAATTCACGGATTGACATATTCCCATATTCACATTGGTGGACACTTTGCTGCCAAAGCAACTTCTTACAAAATTTTAAGAATTGGTTACTATTGACCTTATGTCTTTAGGTTTTCATATATGTTTGTTCAAGCTTGTATTGAATGCCAAAATTCTGTCGATAGGGAAAATTTCTCTACTATGCCTTTACAACTAGTCTTACTTGATTTTCCTTTCCCTGAATGGGGATTAGACTTCATTCGACCAATCAAGCCTTCATCTTCTATTGGTCATATTTTCATCTTGACTGTAATAGACTAATTTACGAAGTAGACTAAAGTAGTTCCTCTTAAGCATGAACAAGATGAGAAAATTATCTCGTTTTTAGAATCAAATATATTTTATCATTTTGGTATTCCAATTGAGATTATTTCCGATAATGGACCAACATTCATATATGGAAAATCGACCCAATTTCTTAATAAATTTGGAGTGAAACATTTCACTTCATCACATATTACCCTCAAGCAATGCTATAAGTGGTTGATATAGTCAATACATGACAAAGTATGAAGTTTTGGGGTTTTTCAAACTTTATGTATATGTATAGATTTTGCATTGTATTAAAACATACATAGGAAATTATTAATCAATGCATATGATATATTTGATATAAGGGTTTTTCTCATACCATTTGGTTTGTATGGTTACAAGTCATGATCCATTAGACTTGGCATATTCACGCGCTACTATGAAATGGATGGTTATCATAGTGCATGGCATGAGTTTGAAGGTTGATATGATAGGCTTTTCATAAAATTTATATACAATAGGTTTAAGTTTGAACTCGTTGAGATTTGACATATGAAAATGATATAGTTTGAAAGTTGATGGGTGGAATATCAATGCAATGGGGAGTGAGTTATCCATGCATTCAATATCAGAGGACGTGGACATTAATTTTGACAGGCCCGCACTTTACCATCTTTGTTGGCTAGGGTTATTATCATTCCATTTTCATTTTTTACTATGGATAAAGAGCTACAACTCGACTTTGGAAATTGACCACCTCATGCTCGTTGTTGCAACCATCTCGACCCCCATAATTGGTATAAAATCAATCTTTGGACAAGGTATGTACTCGCCAGCTTCTAAACATCCTTTGAAAATTATGTTGTTGTCAAGTGAAGTAGTTGTGGCTCTAGTTGGATGGTAATGAGTGTGAAAGTCTTTTCTATTCCTGTCTTTCACTCGTGAAAAGAAAAATTGTTTAAATGCAATTTGTTGGTTTCACATACAAAAAATGATTATGTTTACCCTCAGTTATATGTGTTACTTGTCTCGATTTCATATTACCATTTTTCATTATTCTTGGAAGATGTTTGAAAAAGAATGGGTTATCGGGAAAATGGGTCGAACCCATTTCTATTATTATTTATACTTGTTGATTTTTTACCTATGTTCGAACCCAAATTTGTAAATTGTATGTTCACTACTAGAAATAATATAGTGTGAGACCAACATTGATAGTATTCTATGTTTCCTGGGTTTGAATCTTGCCAGTATAAAATGAACTTCTTATCCTGGTATTGTCTCAACTGAGTCTAGACTATTCTTATTACGACCCATGGCCATTCTCACATTAAGTTTATGACTATGTTTGAGCTCATGGTTCACCTAGAAGAGTAGTGGTTATTATTTTATTTTGGATTTATTATGAAAGCAAGCACATCCTATGCTCGACATTAACTTTGATATCTGTAAAAATATTGAGGTTGTGTGCCCATTTTTTTTCTCTTTGTGACTATAATACTAAGTCGATTGTTCTATTTTGGCTACATCTTGACTTACATACCCATCCTTTGCATTTAAAAAAAAAACCCACAATCCTGAATGGTCATGGTTATGTGAATGAGGTTTACTAAAGAAAGTGATATTAGATGATATTGTGTGACAGTTGTGAGCTTTCCATTCATGAGGCATTTTATGTTCAAGTATGATATGGGGTTTGAGTTTTCAATTATCAAGAATAAATATATTTTGCAATGGAAATGGGATTAAAGTTAAAGTTAAAATTAAAAGGCATGATAACCAAGTTAAAGTTTTATTTGAATTTAATTACATAAATTAGGCATTCCCCCCTCATTATTTTATCATTTTTCAAACATTATTCCCCTATTAACCCAATTATATTTCATTGTAGTTCCAGGTTCTTTCCCTCTTGTTTATGTAATTTAAAATATTTGTCGAGAATAAGTTGGTAAAGAGAATCTATTTAAAATTTATTAACTATGGAAAACACGTATATGACAATCATTCTATCTTATGGTATCTTGATGATATATGGGCAGTTTGATATTTTGTTGGGTTGCTATAAACTCATATTATATACAATTTGGGAATGTATTATTTAGTGAAAATAATAATCCATGAACACAATGATTGATTGAGGAATTATTTGGAAATTTTCCCAAAAGAATTCCATACATATTATTAGCTCTATAATGGAAACGATCGTACAGGTCTGTGTAAATAAATGTTGATGGTGTGTGAAAATTGAACATGAAATTTTCTTTCATTCCTTTCATTTCATGCCATTTTTTGCAAAGTACACTCCCTTTATCATTAATCCTTGTCACACACACACACACATGCATTCCCTTGTTCAAAAACATGTAGACTATTCATATGAAAAGAATTTTACAAAGAAGTATACATTTCATATTTTTTAAATTGAAATAATGAGAACGATGTTTGTCAAATTATGAATTCTCTTCCATGTTTACATTATTCCTACTCATTTCTCCATTGCATGCTTGAATTATTGTATTATTCTCATAGCCATAGCTAAATCATATTTAACAAAATTGTAATAGAAGTTTACTATGATGTGTCTTGTATTTTATTTTAATAATTTTGCACTAATTGGAATGATGATGGCAATTATATGAGCTTTTTCAATCGAGGGAGTAACAGAGGTCGAAATAGAGGAAATAAAGATGGAAGGGGAAGATTACCAAATGTATTTTGGAAACATGGAAGACACAAGAGAACGAGGTTTTCCATACACTTTGATGTTGATTTTGAAGATTTTAACCGATTAGTACAAACTGGTTATTTGAACCTTGGTGTAAAGTCAGTATTTTCACAACCTCTAACTCCTCCTAATCCTCTGTAGCATCCACATCCTAGCATTGCATATTTTCTTGAGCCCCCTGTTCATCCAGCTAATGATGGTTGGGACAACAATCCTATAAATCCTCCCTTTGGTATTACTCAATGGCCTAATAACCCTCTTCCTCCTCCCCCTTCTTTGAAATCAATACCACATGTTGCGACAACTGCTTCCATGGCCCAATAACTTCCTAGAAATTACAAAGTGCCTCCAAATGAACCCCAAATTGAGAAAGGGAAGAAGCTTACTACATATCCTAGCTCGGAAGCATCTCAGTCCTCCTCCATACATTCCAAAGAACAATCAACCAAAGTAAAGAATGGTAAGAGAGAGATCACCTTCAATGACATGCACCATGAAATAGTAAAACTTGAAGAGAAGAAGTTTTATTATGAAGACTTACTTAAAATTAGGTCTGATGTGTCAGAAGGAAGAAAGCAAAGAGATGAGTTTTTAAAAAATAAATACCCTCATTTATTTTAATTTATATTATGGCATTGCTACTTAGACACTTGATACACATTTGGGATGGACAACAAACATATGATGTTATGTTGAAAACTTTAAATATCATAGCATTTTGATATTTTCGGTAGATACAAGTGTTTGGTGATTTGGTATGTTTTGAATGGGTCACTTATTTTGATACATTTCATGATGTTGATATATTCATAGTATTTAATCATTTTTGGAGTTACAAGGGAAATATAGTAAATAAAGGAACGAAGACTAGTGCGACCCCACCTATTATTTAATATTTATTACCCTTGTGATAAATAAAGTTGTATTCTCCTAAATAAAATTATTTAACTTTTCTAAACAAAAGATAGTTGAACTACCCAACTACTTTATGAAGATATAAAAGAATGAGAGCAAGTTAAAGAAGGATGAGAAAATAGAGAAGTAAAACTTCTGATAAGGTTTGCTCTAGCCTCAAGCAAGATTATTATATGTTCAATCCATACTGAGTTTCATTAGAGCTGAGTTGTCTTGTTAATATCGGGGTTATTCTGAAGGTGGCAAAGAAAGGACTAGGAAGCATTGACCGATGTTATGCACCAAGGTCAATCATTTTCTTGAATGTCTATTTGGTTTTAGTTAGAAGTTATGAAATCATTTCAATGCTAATGTAAAAACCCTCACAAATTCAACTTAAGTAGTATGGGAAAGCAATGAAATTAGCATTTTATTTATTTATTATTATTAATGTATAACCAAAAATCACGCAGCTAGTTGACACAAAACTAAAATTCACTAAAAATCATAACAAGCTTGCATACACTTCACTACACTAATAAAATTTTGCGCAATTGACATAAATGTAAATGTTTTTTACTACACTATTTCAATGTTACACATTTGCGCATCAATGTAATTAACAACATTTGTAATCAATATACACATGTAAAAATAAGTTCTCATGCGCCACTTAACAATTATCAATGTATACCTATAACTTGTCCTAACGAGTAACACTTTATCAATGTAACATCCTACAACCTTCCCTACAAGTAAGGATGTTTAAAAAAAAAAAACAAGATAACTTACACAATACTTACATATGTTCCAATCATAAATCTTCTAATTCTATTATTAATGTAGTTTCGCAAATTAAAACTTTCATCAACTACTTGGTAATTATTCATCTAATCAAAAGAATATGTATATGAAACAGAAGGGCATTCAATGTTACTATTATATCCTCCTATGGGTTGGGCCACTTCCACAAAAGTTTCATGTCAAGAACGAAAGAAATTGTATTTCAATATGATAATTTTCACAGTCATTAATAAAAAATCATTACCACCATCAACCAATTAATTTCAATGCAATATTCACTACCTTTAATTGATTATGATTAAATATATTCTTTAATAACTAAAACTTGTTTACATAGCATCATTATTACAACCATAGCCATTAACATAATCTAATTATTGTAATCTTATCTTTAGGTGATTAATAATTTAACTTCTTAATGCCATTATTATCCCCACAGCGGTATACAAGAAACTCTACTATAATCAACTCATAAGTACATTCATTATCAAGAATGTTAACACTTAGTGTCATTAGTACATTCATTATCAAGAATGTTAACACTTATTGATTCATTATAAGCTATATGATGATTTTTAGCGAACTTTTCCTACGAATATCGACATTTTCAACAATCATTAATAACATTTATTTTTTTATAATCTTATTATTAACGCTTATTCCTGTTTCAACAATCATTAATAACATTTTTTTTTTTATAATCTTATTATTAACGCTTATTCCTGATTACGAATAGGACATGTATTGAAATCTTTTATTTTATGAATACATACAATTACTTAAATATGTATGTAAGATAGGATGATCTCATAATCCCTATATAAATGTAAGGTTACTCTTGTCGATCAGGCCACTAAATTAAGAGGTCAGGTCATAATCCACTTAACAACTACAACCATCGCTTAACACTAGTTCTAATATCGACGAGATAATCATGAGTGACAATAAATTTAAGTTCATTGTCGCCCAGGTCAAGGTATTCGCCCAAAGTACTAGCCTCTTCAAGCTTAATATAATCAGGGTCTTTCATCGATTTATATCAAGTAAAATTTTATAAACACTACACAGGGATTTAATAGATATATAGATATCGGGCTTAACAGGGATTTACATTAGCTATAATTATGATAAAATTCACATCAGAGCATCTATCATAATAAATAATTATTAACTAAGCATTATCTAAACAATCTATCAATAATTTTATGTTTAATAGATATATAGATATCGGGCTTAACAGGGATTTGCATTAGCTATAATTATGATAAAAGTCACATCAGAGCATCTATCTAGAAGATAATAAATAATTATTAACTAAGCATTATCTAAACAATCTATCAATAATTTTATGTTTAATAGATATATAGATATCGAGCTTAACAGGGATTTACATTAGCTATAATTATGATAAAAGTCACATCAGAGCATCTATCTAGAAGATAATAAATAATTATTAACTAAGCATTATCTAAACAATCTATCAACAAAAAATAAAACAGCCAAGGGCTACAGAACACTACTTCTACAGGACTAACAGAAGATGTAAATTTTGTAATGGGACCACGAGGCCCCCCCCTTTTTTTAAGATCGAGCATGCAAAAATATCTAGACGGAAAGCCCAAACTTCAATCGAGTGAATCAGAATTGAATGCTAAAGAACTTTCTAAAACTTCGCCGACAATGTCCTTTCAATGCCAAATCGTTCTACCTAGTGCGCATCGAAGTTGATATGATAATAGCAGGCTGGAAAAAGGCAGAGACCGACCCCAAAAATGAATTAAAAGAATCAACCTTGATAAGAAAATCCAATGAAGAAAATGATTTAAAAATCCCAAGAAACATAACCCCAGTCAAGGAACAAAAATATAACAATCTACGGAAATCTTTTGTTCCAACTATCTCCATATTTCGGACCTGACTTTCCTAGTTAGTTGAACAGTGACATCCTCGATATTAATCAGGTCGAGAGAATTTGTGCCATCACTCATAAACCTCTTGACACTAGTGGCGTCAAAGGGGAAACATGACCACTAGAGTTGATCACGACCTTGGAACTCCTTGACGTTGGGATCCATACATACCTACGTCTCAAAGTTCATCGACACCAGAGCCCAAATGGTCACTATGTCGGACTATTTCTCAATAACCACTGAGTTGAAGATACACAAGAATCTCACAGATGAACAGAGATATGAACAGATTGATTGTTTCGGTTATACACTCAAGAATAACATTTGCCAATTTCAACAGGCTGTAACAATATTGTCGTTTCCTAACAATTCACTATGTTACTTGCATGAGAGTAGTGCTATATTATTATAGCATCTAAAGTTTTATTCGATATTCTGAACATTTACTCGTGGATTTAATACCAAGTTTATACACCAGAAACATCTATACATTGTGGATTGCTCAAATAATAATCATTAGTTCTATATAATTTTTTGACCATGGGCTACGAAATTTCTGAATAAACAATCATAAATTTTGTAGCAAATTACATACAGGAAATATTCATGTTGTGCGGATTTCTGGAATAATTCCAAATATTATACATGAACACATTTTTCAATATAAGATATCCATTTAAATATCTTTAAAATGTTGAAACCTTAAAATATCGTGACCAACGTGTTGAAATTGTTGGAGATAATCTTCAACCTCGAACTTGCACAAAGTCTCCTCTTCCGCCTACTAATCTCAAGATTTCACTGCTTCCTCACAGCCAATGCTAGGGGTACTCTACTTCCCCTTTAGCCCCCCCCGAGCCGCAAAGAGGCCACACACAAGAAACCAAAATAATAGCTCCCAAGCTTGCCTCGCAAGGAAGAGCTTTCACTCTTTTCACAATCTTGGGATCCCAACTCTCACACAGTCGAACCAAATGTTAGCAGCATAACAGTACAATACAAAGTCTTCCCCTTTCCCCTCTTTTCCATTTGTTTTATATTAAAATTCTCAAATTACACATGTCCACATGTAAAAATAATTAAGTTTTTAATTATTTTATTAGTGATTATTCACACACACACACTTATCACACTCTCCCCAAGTTGCACAAGTAATTCCCCTTTTTATTTTTAATTAAAAAGTCAATTTTACTCACATTCCCCAATGTGTTCATATTTTTGCTCTTAGTTGCCCTTTAGTTCCCCAAATTCTCATTTAATGAATGTCCCCTAACTATATCTTAGTTTGAGTTTGATTATGAGTCTTATTTTAGTTAGGATTTGAGGTAGTTTGACTCAAGATACCATTCTATGTTTACACCTATTCTCTCATGTTTTAATTTATTTCTATTTTAAAAATCCTTTTTATTATTTGCATGCACTAATGTGCATTTTACCTAACCTTTAAATTTGTATTCCTCTTTTTCCTAGAGTTTGATTTATTCACAATTCTCTTTAATTTATTTAATATTTTTATTTAGTCCCTTGATTAAACTTAGACTTAGACTTATTCTTAGGCTTCTAAGTTTATAATTTACTGACTAATTAATATTTTATTCTGACAAGGTCTAAACATTTCATTGTTTTTTAGGCCACCTAGATTTATTGACTCATTTTAATTACGCAGTGTGTCCTTCAAGACGCACCTTCGTGCTCTAAGGGTGCCACTCGCCTTTCACTAGTTTTGGAAGTTTGTCCAACACTTGGAGTCAACACTCCACTCAGTCAACCTTGTGAGAGACTCATGGCTTCTAAGGAATAAGGATTCAACCTTATTGTGTGCCCCTTAGATTTCCTCGTGAGCGGCTGTCTCAGTCTTCCCTGACGACATCGTGTACCTCTCGAACTAGGTAATCGTAAACCTACAATTCAGGTCACAACGGTAGTGCTAGTAAGTTGTGGCAGGGACGTTGCCACACCTCTCCCTTAAATGTCTGGTTTTTGTGTAT
>SNQJ01S0021401.1:61491-80102 GCA_010110895.2 Picea sitchensis | reverse complement strand
GTTTCTGATGTAGTGGATGTGTTCATTTACTACTTTACTATTCATGCTTGTGATATAATGATGACAAAACATGAACATATTTTTAGATAGCTAACTCATGTTTACACAATGTTTAAATTAATGTGACAAATGATAGTCTATAATTTCATTTGTAATATGATCTACAAATTGATTTTCACTTCTAGGAATATGTGTTAATGTGATGGATTCAAAATTCCTTGACAAAATTTTAACTTGCAGGTACTTTCTAAAAAGGAAAGGGTCACAAACATGGTAAACATTGTTCAACTGCAAGACGAAAAGCTAGCAGCCCAAGAATATGATGAAGTGGTGAACATCAAGGTGAGAGACATTGGTTGAAAGGACCATCACAACAACACATTTCCTTGGTTATTCATAGCTAGACCTAGACACACATCGTTGGAGTGAAGCAATGTATACGAAGGTGAATGAATGACCCAAGCCATCGAAGCAATATTCTAAGTCCATTGACCAACATTGTTAGCAAAACCAATGTGATATGGTAGTGAATGTTTCATTTGGTAAAGAAAAAAATACAAGTGATCTGAAATGTGAAAATTTTNAAGGTGAATGAATGACCCAAGCCATCGAAGCAATATTCTAAGTCCATTGACCAACATTGTTAGCAAAACCAATGTGATATGGTAGTGAATGTTTCATTTGGTAAAGAAAAAAATACAAGTGATCTGAAATGTGAAAATTTTGATGTGTCTGTAAAAAAGATTAAAAGATCTATAAACATTTTTACAAAGAAAAATATGCACATGGAAGTGGTATGAATTAGAATGAATATTTAATGGTAAAAGTACTTTAAGTATAACCCAGTTTCAGCATGTTTAAGGAGGTTTCCTTTAGGATGGGAAATGATGTATGCCCCCTTGGTGAGGGTAGCGTTTGTTTATAAAAGGGCCCTTCCAAAGGGATTCAAATTTTCCATGGCCTAAAGTATCATGGGAGTGTTGGAATATTGAGAGGAGGGGGAGGGGTTGAATTAGTATTAGCACTTTTCTTTCTTTAACCAACATATAAATCTTTAATGATATTCAATCAACATTGAATATAGCATCAATACCATAAATCAATGCATAAAAAACACATAACCACAGTACACCTAAGTTTTACGTGGAAACCCAATGCGGGAAAAAACCACATAATGATTTTCTTATTTGTCAAAGAGTACATTCATTGGAAAAACCAAATTTCTATTTCTCTAGATACAACTAGAAGGAGGCTCTGACCCCCTATTTAGAGGTTGCAACCTGAAGGAAGCTCCAACTCCCTAATTTTTCAGCTCCAACTGGAAGGAGGCTACAACCCCCTTTCCTTGTCCCGTCCAACTGCCCTGAAACATAAATGTCGACAACCATGTCACTACTTCTGCTGTTGTAAATGATAACCTATTGTTGTTGATGTTCCTGATATCTCTATTTCTTCTACTGATATCAATATCTCATTAAGACTGCAACCACACATACCACATACCAAAATCCACAAAAGAGTTCTTCAAATCAAGTTCTCATAACTCACTGAGACATACATGTTCCTGATTTCTTCAGAATAAATCCCTAACACACTCAAGAAGGCATAACTTTACCCTGAAGCTAAACTCAGTTCATGATCCATGATCTTCTTGGATTTTTCCTCACAGGTCTACGACTATGTGTATTGTCTTCCTGCGGGTATCTGTGCTTTTCCTCACTACAACCCACGAATGTCCACGCTTTTCCTCTGGAAACTCATGGATATACTCAAGGAATTCTTGTATGAGATCCATTCTCCTTACTCTTGACTCCTGCAAACTTCTTACTTCACTTGACTTCCTTGTCTTCAACTCACTGCCTCAGATATCCAGCCTATATTCTCATAAGTAAATACACATAAGTGATTTTCAATGGAATCTTCTTTGTGGTATAAAGAGAATTTTCTTAATGACATGCAACTTCCATGAAACTCATGATGGCATGCAACTCACATGCAATAAATAATTATCCCTCCANCTTGGCAATAATTAATTATCTTCTCAAGGAATTATTGTATGATACCCCTTCTCCTTATTGTCGGCTCCTGAAAACTTATTACTTCACTTGACTTATTTGTCTTCGACTCACTGCCTCATATCTCCAGCTTGTATTCTCAGAAGTGAATACACATAAGTGATTTGCAATGGACTCTTCTTTATGTTATAAAGAGAAATTTCTTAATAACATACAACTCCCACTCAACTCATGATGGCATGCAACTCACATGCAATAATTAATTATCCCTCCAATAATTAATTATCTTTTTTTTGCTACCACTTTACTTCGACATGCAACTTTTATCAAGGGTGGACATCAATGACAACCAATCTCAATAATTAATTATCCCTGCAATACTTAATTATCCATGCAATAATTAATTAATCTTTTTAGATAATTAATTAATATTTCAACAATATCTCCCTTTGGCATTGATGGCAACACTTATACACAATAATGGAAATACTCATTCTCATGCTAGCTTCCCTTGTCTTCATGTGTTGGCTCCCCCTATCTTCATGCATCTTCTCTTCCATGCCTATGTTTTTCTCTCCCCCTTTGACATCACTGGAAAATGATGACTTCTCCTTGGGAATGTTCCCCCTATCAGTAAGCCTATATATCTACTAATGTCTCTTTTCATGGTGCTTCCTCATGCACATCTTTGATCAAAATCATTCAAGTATTTCAAAAAAAATTCACTGTGGGGATGAAACTACTCCAAGTTTCTATTGAAGATACTCAAAAATCTCCCTCGGAAGAGGTTTGATGAAGATATCTGAAATCTACTCTTTTGTACCAACATACTCTACCTTGATGTTCTTCTCTGTAGCCTGTTCCCATAGAAAGTGAAACTTGATTGGAATGTGTTTCATCTTGGAATGTATCATTGGAATCTTAGAGATACTTATAGCATTGGTGTTATCACATAATATCATAATAGGATCATCATATTCTACTTGTATGTCCTACAAAGTTTTCTTCATTCAGAGAACCTATGTACAGCATGTTGTTGCTGTAATATACTATGCCTCTGTTGTGGACAATGATACTAAAGATTGTTTATTTCTCAACCAAGATACCATACAATCACCCAAGTATAAGGTTGCTCCACTTGTACTTCTTCTATCATCAATACTTCTTTCCCAATATGCATTTGTGTATGAAACCAGAGATAAATCATTCCCTTTTGGATACCATAATATATAGTCTTTTGTTCCTTTGATATATCTGAATATTATCTTTACTACCATAGCATGTGTTTCCTTTGGTGCTACTTGAAATCTTTCCACTTGTCCAACTGCTTGCATCACATCTGGTCTTGATGTGGTCACATAGAGTAAACTACCAATCATAGATCCATAGAGTCTCTGATTTACATCTTTGAGCTTTCGTACACTTGTCTTGTCAATTTGTACATTGATGTTTTCCACTATTTTGTTGAGTCTTAGATTTAAAAACTTGTATTCCTTTCTTTTTCTTGAGTACCCAAAAAATATGCCTTTGTCAACTCAGGAGCCAATTTTTCCAATCATATTGTCTTCTCTTTTGATGTAGCACACACTTCCAAACACTCTAAAATGATTTGCGTTTTCCGGTATTCCTGTCCATAGCTCGTAGGGAGTCTTATCACTGTTACTTCTAAGAATTCCTCTATTCAACATATGAATTGTTGTATGTACTGCTTGTTCCCAAAATATGTCACCCAACTTGGAATATTTCAACATGGTTTTGTCCATTTCATGTATTATCATGTTGTTTCTTTCAACAACGTTGTTTTGTTGAGGTGTCCTGGTTGTTGATAATTGTCTTTTTATCCTCTATTTGCCACAAAAATACATGAATTCTTTCGATGTAAACTCTCCACCATTTTCTGATCTTAGACATTTGATTTTCAAGCCTGTCTATGTTTCAACCATCTATATTTATATCTTGAAGTGCTCAAATGCCTCTGAATTCTTCTTAAGAAAGCAAACTGCAATCATTTTTGTGTAGTCATCAATCATTAGCATGACGTAATTTTCACCATTTAGTCCCTTTGTCCTTGTTGGTTGACATAGATCAGTGTGTACAATCTCCAATGGTTTTGTTTTTGAGTACTCCTTTGATTTGAACTTGGCCCTGGTTTGTTTTTTAGTACTCCTTTGATTTCATACAAAATGATCCAAAATAAAGCCCAAAGCATGGTGACCTGGTTACGAAATCGACAAAAAATTATGAGCAATGTAAAAAAATGAAGGCTAAAATGCATCTGCTTCATCACAAATTAAATTATATAATTTCAATATTGCTTCCTAAGGCCAGGAAACGTTTTTGGATTCGAAGGCTGACACAAAAACTCGAGAGGGATATGGGAAGGGGCCGAGAAAGGCTAATTTGATGCTCCTTCTCAATCTTCATTTTCGATTGCACATTGATATTTTCAATTCCGCATCAAACACCATTGTCCATCCACTGCTATTTTCTTTGACCCTATCAAAGTTAGGGCATTCTGGCCTCCAGATCAGATTTGATTCACACCATTTCGAACTGCTTGGTTTTTCCTTCAAATTCCACTTGTGAATATAGAGATGAATATAAAAATTAGGAAACCAACACAAATTTATGAACAACGTAAATAATTGAATGCTACAATGCCTCTGCTTCATCATCAATTAAATTATCTAATTTCAAGATTGTTGCCTAAGGCCAAGAAACATTCTTGGATTATAAGGATGACACAAGAACTCGGGAGGGATATGGAGAGGGGATGAGAAAGGGAAATTCGATGCTCCAAAAGAATTTTAAAATACCAAAATAAATCAACCCTAACCTTGGTAATGTTGAGCAAGTTCTTGAGGGCATGAAAAAATGATTTTCAAATACTAGTAGAGTACCTAGTGAAGTAGAGTAGATTATAATATACAGTTTTGCATTTATAATGGTGAAAACAAATCTAAAATATTTGGAGTACCATCTAAATATAACACCCCGTATGAATCCATGTCAAAATCCATCCAAGAATATGAATCTGACCATTGGTGGTAGGAAAACTCTTTTATAGCAACGAAATCCATAAAATTGTTAAATTCCATCATACAAGTTAGTTAATAAAACAAAATATGTCATTAATTTAGTTACGATCAAGAAACTAAACATTATTAACATCCACTCTTTATGGAGACGTCACTATGTTTATAGAGTCGAGTCAAGTCGACACTATGTTTGTGGAGGTGGCTGTTCTTGACCAACATATATCCATGTAACTATGTCTTCAACCATATGCAATTGTGTAAACATGTCTAGACCCAATCCCTCTCGATGTTGGAATTACAAGATCATTAGATTATTAATCTTCGTTTTTTATGGGAGATGAGATGAAATATGAAACACTTCCCACTGTAGCATCGCCTTAATTAATTGAAATGCTTGTCAGACTTCACACTGATAAAAAAAACTGAAATGCTAGCCATGACATGCTTCATGCCCCACATATTCCATTACTAAGTTAATTACAATAAAATGGAATCATAAAAAACAAACCGAAATGCTAGCTATGACATGCTTCACGCCCCACATATTCCACTTCTAAGTTAATTACAATAAAATGGAATCACTTAAATGTGACGATCAACTCGCCAACATAGTATTTTTTTTTAATATGATTTAGTAAATGTGAAAAGATAAACACATAAATGTATGTCTTTATAAAAGTGAGGAAGTTAATGGTTGAGATCACATCCATTCATTTATTGTCATGACGAAGAATATTCCATCCATATTTAATCGTGTCCATACAAAACACATTAAGAACTAAAATCATATTAAATCTACCCATTTACAGTAAGTATATGCTTAACAAGCAATAATATTTTAGTTGAGGCATCAAAATTATTTGTTTATTTGTATCAAGAAGTAATCTTTAAAGAGAAGGCATCAACATTATTTGTTAATTTTTAAAGAGAAGGCATCAAAATTATTTGTTTATTTGTTAATTGGATGGAAAAGTAATTTTGTTTATTTGTTAATGGGATCGAGAAGTAATCTTTGAAGAGAAGGCATCAACATTTTTCTTTAATTTTTAAAGAGAAGGCATCAAAATTATTTGTTAATTGTATGGAGATGGAAACATGTTTTTGATAAATTTTAATATTCACCCCACTTTCTAAACCTTCCTTCCTTGATTCCTTAATCCATTTCTTCCTCCCCTGCTCATTTTTCTTTACCGCTAAACATTCCTTCCTGGGAAGACCTCCACCCTTCCTTCCTTGATTCCTTACTCCCCTGCACATTTTTCTTTACCGCTGAACATTTCTTCCTTGGAAGACCTCCACCCTTCCTTCCTTGATTCCTTCCTCCCCTGCTCATTTTTCTTTACCGCTAAACATTCCTTCCTGGGAAGGCCTCCACTACCGGTAGTTCAATACGTGTTAGGCGTTTACACCGACAAAGCAAACCTCACTTAAAGACTTCGGGCCCCCTCTGCCACTTTATTTATTCCATTTGGATGGTACTGTAGATAAAGGTTCGGTTCTCCCACCCTCCTGACTACTATAAAGGGGAATCTACGGTGGTCTGTACCGATGCAACTTTGCTATAGAAATTTGCAAGCACAATAGGAAGTTAGAAAACAACTTCCCCTGCATTTGGATTTTATTTAATTACTTAACAATGGATCTATTCAGGGAAAGCAGATATATTATGCACTTTATCATTATAGTACTAGTTTTTTGGTTGGGATGGATACCTGATCTTGCATTTGCACAGGTGTATGAAGCTTTTACAGGTTCCGCTAATTTTCCATCTATCGGAATCACATGCATAGGCAATTTAGCAGCCTTCATTAGATTTATTTTACTAAACAAGCTTCAGTTAGAGGATCTGCCCACACAAGTACTGGTCATCCGAGTAGGTTTGCATTTGCTTAAAATAGAAGGGGTCGACGGTGGACTGACGACGTCTACACTGCCAAAGTGTCACGTCATGATGTTGTCAAGGCAGATGCCCAATATTTCGATGCAGCGATTCATGGATTATATATCCAGAGTTTATCGTGTGCACTCCATCTTTCTGCCATGCCGCCCTATAGAACCTGTAGAAGATAGTGTGTAGATCTGCACAGATGCCTGCACAGAAAATCAGGAGGGCGGATGCGGGTGCATTGTATTCAATACAGAAAAAGATATCACAATGATGCTTGCTCGTCAGATGCCGGGAACAGTGAAAAGACTGTCTGATTCTCGGATCCTACTTCCGTCTCTGTGCTGCCTGAGAAATGGCTGCCATGGCTGCAACCAGGGGTTGTTGCACGTGGAGAATGATAGATTGAGAGACGGTGACTCCCAGGTGGAATCTCCTGCTGCAGTCTGTGAAATACTTGATCTTAAATCCATCAATAAAGTCCGTAGTTGCATCTGCGTTCCAGTGCGGTCAGCCGACAGGGATAAGTGGATAAATCAGCTGATCACACTTTTGAAGCCTGACGATAAAGAATTCAGAGGAACCGTAATCAGAGAAGGCAGAACCAACCCTCGAAAACTACAATAATCGGAGCGGAGAATGTGACGCAGTCGAAAAATACGAATTTGCTTCCTTAATCATAGTGCCCAGGTTGACAATAGTATTAATCAACCTTGTGCTAACTTTCTGGCTCAAAGTTGATGGCTTCTCCAGCTTTATGCTCTCAATAAGCGTAATGCAAGGTCTTCCACGAAAACAAGGTCAGTTTTCTCCCCATTTGTTTCTAAGCGGAGCCCGCGTCAAATCAAATGACAATAGGACCGATGCATGCCAAGTGTTATTCTTTAATTCTGCTTTTCAAACATGGGCGCTATCAGGCATTTTAGAGTTTTTTGTGAACTGCATTTGCTGTATTAGTTGGATGGTGCTGGTTGCATTGGAAGGAAGCGCTAACAAATGGTATCATACGCATTCCATGCCACCATCTAGACCTCGAATTATTGTGATAATGGTAGCCATTTGTATTGCTTTGGTCATGGATGCCTTTGATTTGAAATTATATTTCCAAATCAGAAGCAATCATACCAAAATTACTCTTAGGATTTGTGCAATCATTGTTTTAGAAATACTTTGCATTGTAGGTTGTAGCGCAATAGCCGGAGTTATCGGTAGAAAGTATTGTGGGAGATGGATATATAGTGCTTTGCAATGTCTAGTTTTGATAAAGTCTTTCAGTGGCAATTCTCTTCTCGTTAATTATTCATTAACATGGCATTCACTAGAAGAACCGACCTGGTGGTATGGGAGCTGTGGGCTGTACATTGCCTCTTCTGCGTTTTTGCTCAATGCTGCCCTAGCTGGGGTTCGAGCTAAATGGGAGTTGTCATAATGAGATGTATATATTTTCATATATTTCAAATAATGATTAGCTTTCATAATGAGATGTATATATTTTCATATATTTCAAGTAATGATTAGCTTTCATAATGAGATGTATACAGCCTGAGTGGGTCTAATGGTTAAGAACATGTGTTTTCTCTTAAGATGCTCCAGGTTCAAATCCAAAGAGAATAGGGTATGTATACTTTCGTAGAATTTACCAATCAAATTGCTGCATGAATAGTTACATTGACCCAACGTTGAAATGTGTTAACATATGGTGACTATCCATGAAAGAATGAGTCTCTTGGATAATAAATAACTACATATTTATTATATATATTTATACTTTGTATTATAAATATCATGTCATATTATATATATATATATATATATATGGAAGAATGTCTTCCTGATGTTGTTCAAACATCAACACTCTTTCTCAATGAGGGAGACATTATTCATCATGCCAAAGCTTGTCGATGAAGTATACAAACTTTAAACACTCCCTCTTAACTAGGGAGGTATTATTTGTTTTTACATGCGCTCATTGAATATCCATAGTACAACATGACTTCATAGCCAATGCATCCAAAGCTTGTGGCTAGCTCTCAAATAGCTTCAACATGTCACCATGACATCCACTACCTCGCAATGCATCTGTACCTCATCATGTGCACTCTTGTGACTTCACAACCAATGCATCCAAGGCCTGTGGGTAGCTCTCAAATAGCTACAACATGTCCCTAGGACATCCACTACCTCGCAATGCATATGTACCTTGTCACTCCATCTAAAGAGGGACCATGCCAAGCTATCTCTCTTATTTTCCTAGGCCCTCCTATGTGGGAGTTAAGCCCGGTCCCGCTCTGATACCATGTTGGTTTTTCATAAGAGATGATATTGTATGTGACTATATTATTACAATGATGAGTGTTCCATATATATATAACATATGGTGACCATCCATGAAAGGATGTGTCCCTTGGATAATAAATAACTACATATTTATTATATATATTTATACTTTGTATTATAAATATCATGTCATATATATATATATATATATATATATATTTGGAAGAATGTCTTCCCGATGTTGTTCAAAGATTAACGGTAACTAGTTACAAAAACTTTGTATATTTTTATAGCTTTCAACTTTCAAACTATTGCATACATACATGTATTCACTCACCAATGGTGGATCAATGTGTTAAATCCTTGANGGTTTTTTATCATTCATCATTGCTAGATCGGTTAAAATTGTATGCACATCTATGGATAAAATGCAATAATGGTTACTGAAAATCCTTACTCTAGTTATTGAATTTCAATTCCTCCCACCTTTTCTACTTGATTGATTGTATTCTCTCACCTTTGTTACTTGATTGATTGTATTCTTTAGGAAAATTATTCTAATGGATCACACCATGCTTGTTGTAAATTATTCTAAGGGAACACGTGGTTGTCCATGGTTACACACTAATTCTCTCTCTCGCCTAAATAATTGGGCGTATTTATCGATCTCTGGAATCATGAACTCCAGCTTGGTGCAAGTGCCAATTTATTTTAACATAAACTTTTGAATCTGAACATTCTCAATCAACATGGTTCCTTTGATTTCCTTTCCACACTTCTCATCCACCTTCTTGAAATAAGCTACCACTTAGCAAATGACCATAAATATTCAAGTGGGCCAAACATAGTTAACTTGTTTTTAACATGGTCTCATCTATTTGACGTCACAACTCACTGCATACATGCAATTCCTTTACTGATTTATCCTTTGACACAAATGAAAACTCTTTCAAATAATATAGAGACCTTTGTATCTTGGTGTGTCCTTCTTTAGCTAGCATATTGATTTCATGCTCTTCATCATCGCAACCCTTCTAAATATTCATAATATAATTTAGTTTTTCCTATGCCATCACTTGCCTCTCATGCCACTTCAATATCTCTTTGTGTAAATTTTCCAATTGTAAAGTCTCTTCTTACAACTCTTCCAATTTTTTGACAAGGTTCATCCTAATTTGTACATGTCCTGTGATATTTTATTTTCCTTGAATTTACTTACTGTATTGGAAGATCCTTGGTAGTATTCCATTTTATTTCTCAATAATTCTAACTCCTTCTTCATACATACATTCTACTTAGGACTCACAAACCCTAGATTTATTAATAGTAACATGTGAAATCATTACTCATGTAGCAACAAGCTCACCAAACTTATATTTTCTCACATGAAACAAAGGTTCTTCTGTTGTATAGGTCACAACATTGTCAACATCAATCATTTTCCTTTTCAGTGTTCTTCTAATGATAGCCTGCCTTCGATAATTATAAGGTATAGAATCCAACTCAACTATCTACTTGATAGGCTCTAGAATATGTCTATCACCCTAATGCTAATGTATTATTAATACTTCCTGGGGCTTGGAACTATTCAAACACAGTTTCCTTCCCTCCATCCATAGTATTTCAATTTGGCGATTTTAGCGATTGAGCAACTTCCTTTTCTTTGTCATATTTGATTATATCTTTCTCAACATTTTATTTCTTATGCCCCTCTTCTATATTATCCTTTTTAGTTTGAGTTTCCTCCTGATCAGAGGATATCTCATCAGTATTGGTCAAATCAATGACCTCTTTAGGCTTGTTTGTAGTCTGTGACTCATGTAGTTCACCCTGCGACTGCCCCATATAATCATGTTTGGCCACATCCTCTTGTTCTTCTCGTATGATATGTTATTTTCCTCTTTGATTTAACAAATCCTTCCACATTTTATCTACATCAATAACTCTCATATTCTCCTCTAATTCATGTTGTTTAACCTCTACTTTTTTTTTTTTCCTTCCGCTCATGTTCTTTCTACTGCTTGGTCGCTTGCTCCGCTTGTAACCTGACTTGATCCTCTTCTTGGTATTCAACTTAGCTTCTTCTTTTGTTATTAATTATTCTCTCCTCTAGGTATCTTCTTCTTATTTATTTTCTTTCTTGACCATCATTCTATTTTCTATATCAACCAATTGCTCATCAAAAGACAAAGTTTTGAAATCACAAGTTGTGGATTTTTATTCCTCTCCAACACTTCATCCCAATCCTTCACATCTTGAAAAAACAACTATTCCTCCCATTTTTGTGACAATATGGCCAATATGTTGCAACGGGATCAAAATTATTGACAAAAATCCCCTTCGGATCATGTCTTCATAATTTCCCTTGAGGTAAATGATATTTCAGGTGTACAACAACCTCTTAGCGAGCCTGTTTTGTATCTTTGATGAAAAAATGACCCAGCTTAAAACCATATGTAATGAAAATACTTGTCTTCACTTCCTTTGTAACCATAGCATTACCTCCCTGGTAGATGGTATGATAGGATATTTCCCCAATTATTAGGCGATCTGGCACATACTTCAACAACAAGTAGGGTCGCTTGATTGCACTAAAGATTCAGATGTACATATAGCTTTCTTGGACATACTAGTTACCTATCTGATTTATTAACCCTTTGGAATCATTTAACACTCTTCTCTAAATACAATATAATAAAGTATTTCCAAAAGGTGATCACAAATCTAAACATACTATTTCTTATACTTGTGTTCCCATAATGCTTGAAAGTATACATGCACAAGAGCCTCGACAATATGCCAACTGAGTCTCAAACCTGGGAATGCATTACTAGCACAAATAACATCAAGTAAGTAATATTCCATGTAAAAAGTAGGAATCATACTAGTTGTTTGCTTCGCCAAATGGACCTTTTCTATTATTAAACCAAGTTGGTTTGAAAAAATACTTCTCGAATTGAATAGTTTTCATGTTATAGATCCTATGTATGCAAATGGAAGAAAAGCATCTGAAAACCTTGAACAACCCTTCTCTCCATATAAACAACATAAAAATTTCATTAGATACATATACGGTTCCCGAAGATTAGCAATGTCATACCAACCATTGTTCCTATTGACAAACTTCTTGTCTTCTTTCCACCATCCCAATAATATTTTACCAATATTGTTGTCATCATAAATGTTTTTAACAAAAGTAGTGTCTAATGAAACTTGTGGTCTAAGAAGTTTATAGTAGGTGTTCACATGTCTGGTAGGAAATATCCAACACAATTCCCCAGAGCATCCACACACATAGCTCCATCTGTAATTTTTCGATCAATAGCCCACTCGACGACTTCTGAGCAAGGAAAAATCAGAGCCCTTCTGGAAATAGAGTGTAATCTAGATTTATGAATATTAATGAACTATTGGTCATCTAATTCTCTAACCATGGCATCACTGTGAGGAATGGTACCTAGATAGTATTCATCTTTGAATTTTAGAAACAAATCATTTCATTGTGGCAACAACTCCATCGAATTAGTGATGTGGTATGTATCTTTGAAAACTGAGCATACTACAGGATCCTCTGCAAACTAGAATCTGGATAACTAGAACATAATCATTTGTCGTATCATTGAACTTGGTTGATTTGATGAGGGAGCCCTCACTGGGTTCCCTCGGATTCATCTTGGTCATTTCAATTGTAATTTTTATTGGTGTTTTCCTTGGAGGCATGTTCTATGTTTGCACAAAAAATTTGAATGCAAAAAACAATACTTCACAATTTCTTCAAACCATATTTAATAGATAAACCCTAAATTAAATGAATTCTAAAACCCCATAACGCCTGATGAATTATAATGGAATTCACGCATTCTTGACTCTAAGACAAAAGTACCCGATTAAATGTTCTTACAATATTGTTGAATGGAATTAGTCACATATGCTTGCATGTTTTGATGTTATCAACGAATAATGAATTGCAGCAAGAAGAACACCCCAGGCACAACTAATATCCAGAAACTCTTGTTTTCCATGCAAACTTCCCTAGACTTATGTACCAACAAACTTACCTTGTTTTTTCACGATCTTAATGCTTTAAAACAAAATAACCTATATTTTCAAATGCAACTTTGGTTGTCACTCATGCTATTAATGGTGGATATAATTGATGAGATTTGAATTAAACTTAACAGATTCTCCTTATGTGAAAATATGCATTGATCTTGACTTATTATCATATCAATTGGATAGTACAATCACTAAATCCATGATGTGATTACCAATTAATTGTTGAAATGTGTGACATGTCTTCAGTCATTTCATATTTCTTTGTTTCAACCATTCACCATTTCTTACATCTTTACTATTTTGGCAAAGCTGCTCTAACATCTTCATCATTCCTTATTCATCATTTCGGAAAAAGATGATATCCTTCTCTAATCGCTCATCACAGGCCACTTTCTCGGTGAACATTTCTTATTTTTTCAATGAACTTGTAACATCACTCAACCCCCTAGTTCTCGTTTAGGCTGATGGGGTGTCAAAATTTTGATTTTTCATTTACTTCCTTTCTCCAATTAGACTTCATATATTTATTCTTATTTTTAATATATTTCCAACGACTGTAACCATGCTCAATTATGAGTTCTGGATCAAAAGTTACAACCTTCCAACAATTTTGCGCCTTCTATTCACAATTCCACTTCAGTGACACGTAGCACCCTGGTACATGTGCCCCCTGACATGGCACTAATGTAGCGTAGACATCAAAGCTGATGTGGTAGCTACCACTCATCTCCTCTATTATCATTTGATTTTCCTTCAAGATCAACAACTTCAATTTATTTGGAGTTCTCAACTTGCGTGATAGTTAATGTCTAGCCCGCCTCTATTTCTTCCTGGTTTCTTATGGGACCCACCAATATTGGCAGCTAAGGTATCGTATAGCTATTATGCTGACCGACAACCTTGATTGACTTTTAGATTCATGCTCCAAGCTCTTCGTAGTTATACTCTAAACTCTTTAGAGTCATGCTTCAAACTCTTTAGAGTCAACTCCGAAAGGGTCCACTCCTATGGATGGTCAGAATCTTCCACCTAGGAATACATTGTCACGTGTACCTTCCACCTAGAATGACACGTGGCACTAAAAAAAAATCATCTTCACCCCCTCAAAGTATAAAAGCACATTGCAACATGGCACAATATCCACTTGACACGTGGAACCTCCACGTGGATTGACTTGGCATACACATTATCGCTAACCATTAGCACATCCTTCCATGTGCTAACACTTATCTTCTACGCAATGGGTGGGTGATGTCATCCTTGTCAATGTAAAATCACCTTCCTCCTGGACTTGTCCAAACAAGACTTATCAAGATCAAAAGTCATTATTAATTTCACCTAGGCTCCAATGGACAGTCAGGATTTCTCTTCAGAGTGTTTCTTTTCAAAGGTCTTTGCTCCGATACACAGGAAACTAGATCCAATGGTGGTATATCTGTTTCCTCCCGACTCTGATGGATCAATGAATTTGGTTAGTTTGGAGTCTCATCTCAGTATAACCATGGGCTACTATGATGGCTCTGTTAGCACAAGATTGGTTAATGTGCCAAGTGTCAAGAGACACCTGCAGTCAAGAAGAGCATAACCCCTAAGAAGAAGCCTACCATTTCAGAGAAGGAAAAGTCTGATGCGCCAAAGGAAGATCCTCTTTCTACAAGAAAGAGTGTGAGGTTGAATTTCAGGGTAACTAAATAGTTTATGAAAGTCAAGGCACTTAATTGAAATGGTTTTGTCATCATNTCTCAGTATAACCATGGAATACTATGATGGCTCTGTTAGCACAAGATTGGTTAATGTGCCAAGTGTCAAGAGACACCTGCAGTCAAGAAGAGCATAACCCCTAAGAAGAAGCCTACCATTTCAGAGAAGGAAAAGTTTGATGTGCCAAAGGAAGATCCTCTTTCTACAAGAAAGAGTGTGAGGTTGAATTTCAGGGTAACTAAATAGTTTATGAAATTCAAGGCACTTAATTGAAATGGTTTTGTCATCATGAAAGACTACAAATTTCTCTTCACACATTCAAGATTGAAGGCACTGCGTTTTTTATTCTGCTACCCACACTTGCACACAGATGAAGCGCAAGTGGTGATACCTAATGGTGTTGCGTAATATTTCACAAAGGACAGAAGTTGCATACAGGTGCAACACAGTCAGGCGCTACCTACAAGCGCTGCGTAATATTCTAGCAGAAGCTAAATTGTGTAGAGTTATTCTGCTAGTTTTGAGTCACTAATTTAAAACTTGGGTTATGAGCAGTTGAGAATGTATTTTTGAAAACTGGAGGAGGTTTTTGTTCACAAAATTCCAAATAACAAAACACCTCTCATTTTTTCAAAATGTGTTTTGGTTTGAGAGATATTGGATATAGAAGTAGGCATTGTGTACTCTGCACAGTGGCACTGCGTACTAATTTCCTGTAGCAGTCACGGTTTTGATATTCGCCTTGTTGGGAGGTTGCCACATGTCAAGGAGAGTTCGAATGAATTCTCAAGGATCAGTTAGATATAAAGGGACACCTGAACCTAAGATTTAGCTCCATCAAAGGCCTCATGCATGAGGTGGAAACAATTTATTAATGACTTCGAACAAATTCCTGAAAATTAGCAGTTTGTTGGATTTTTGTCTCTTTGATTATTGCCACCTATCTCCAAGGCTTAGAATCTAATGGAGGAGATGGGATTCGACCTCCTAAGGTTATTTGGATGCTATTTTCTATTTAAGGAGGGAGATATCTCTTGGAGAAAAAGGGATTCATGAGCCAAGAGACGCCTAGAGGCTCCGTTTTTGTACTTTGACAGAATTAATTTGAAGATGGCATGCCTTATCATTTTCTGTGTTAAGAATTCATTTGCAAAAGAGGGTGATGTTTAGCTATGTTTTTCTTTGTTTTGAATATTAATCTTTGTTCTTCTTCAACAACAAGTGTGAGAGGGATTCTTAGGAGGATCCTTTGAGATCTTCTACCTTGTGTGTTCCTAAATCTCTTCTAAAAAGGATTTTTAGATTATGATTCTTCTTCTACTGTACAAATTGTATGCTTGAAAAGGATTTTCATGTCTTTCTGTTTGCAGTTCTATGTTTTCTCATAAAAGTATTCCACCTAAAATCCTTGAAGGTCTAAACATTGCTTTTGGATGATCTTTTTTGTTGCATATGGAAGATGATTTGATGGGATAGATTCATATGATTTATCAAGTCAAGCAGATAGCTTTCATCCCTACCTCTCTCATAATTTTAAAAAATCAACTTTCTTTTTGTAATATTTGATGTTATTAAGCTCACCTGATTACAGTCTAGGGTGACTTTTGGATCAATAACATAAATGGCGTCATTGTCGAGGATGGATTTGACCAAATTTAAGAGCTCCCTAGGAAGAACGACATAGATCCAGCTCTTGATGGTAGACAAGAGAGGGATGCAGAAAATTGACTGTAATCATCTACCTGGCGACTCCATGAAGACAAGCCTGTTGGAAGACTCTACTGTGGGAACAAGCTTGGACAGAAATGGAATGTAGAGGCAAGTTCAGGTACCAAGTTCTCAATTTCCTTCTGGAACTTGTGCTCTTTATCCTTTATTCTTTCCTGGATTTCCCTGCACACATTAGGAGAATCATAATCTGCTTTGTATACTCTAAAGACTACCAACCTGCTCTTGCATATTCCTTTTTCAAACAAGCAGATTTACCCCCTTCCCATGTCATCGATGTCAAGGATATCCATCCACTTCAAACACCTGAAGAAGATGATGTTCATAAACACTTTTTTAATCAGTATGAACTTTATGATCCTCTCCCTTCTCCAGATTTCAAAGTTGATTTACTACCCTCTACCTTTCCCTCTACTGTTAATGACCAACCTGTTGAAATTCAGCATGCACCAAATGATTATTGTCCTTTTGCAGATAATATAATTGATTCAGTTCAGGCTACCAACTCCTCTAACCTTTACCAACAACCTTCTAGTGTTCAACAACCCACTAACTTCCATTTTAAGGTTAGGGGAAAGATGTTTGGACCTCTAAATCTACCATCCTTTCTTCATCCTTACCCTCCCAGATTTGTCGATTACCTACCAACTTTTTCTGGAAAAGATAATACTACAGGAGAAGAGCATCATTCAGCCTTTCAAGACTTCATTGATAATCTGGAAATCTTGCATGAAGATATTATAATGATGCTTTTCTCTAAATCTTTGATTGGAGATGCTGCCTTGTGGTTCAAAAATATGAAAGTTGCTTCCATTGGTTCATGGGATGAACTATATGACACCTTATTTAAATACTGGGGAGAGAACAAGTCATTGGATAAGTACCTACATGAATTCACTACTTTGAGAAGGGGAAAAAATGAAGTTTTGTCTGCTTTTAATTGAAGGTTTTACAACTTGTATTGCAGCCTGCCCCTGGAAATTAAGCTTTCTGAGACTGCTGCCATGGTGTATTACATAATGTCTCAATATTCTAACCTTGTTTTGTATCTTAGGGAAAGAAAATATACATCTTTATCACAGTTATTCATGGATGCTGAAGAAGTGGAGGAGAACCTCCGAGCTTGTGGCAGGATTCAAAGTCAGCATCATGTCAGTTCTGAACATGAGGTAGATTTTATTTGCTGCCCCTATGAAAAAAAGATAGTGGATGATTTGGTCCTCGAAGTATGTATCTTTGACAACCTTTCCTCTGAGGAAATCACTATCTAAAGAATTGACCAAGAGAAACATGTTGTTAACAAACACTTTGGTAGTGAATACATTGTTGTTAGAGAGAATCCTGAAACAAGGCATTCAAAATATCAAGAGTCAAAGGTTTGTTATGAGCCACCTATTTTTGATGGAAATAACAGTGATGGTGATGAACATGATTTTTTTATGATTTTTTTGGAACCTCTTAGCACTATTCCTGTATATGATGATTATGGTCTTGATCCCTGTAAATGTTATGGAGGTGTTGAAAGGGATTTTCATATAAATCTAATCTCTTATCCATCACCAACAAATGAACAACTCTCTCTTAATAAAAACCATGTGTATGAAGGGCAATCCATTTTTTATGAATATTCTAGTGATAATGAGCAACAAGCTTATCCTATATTTGATCACTATGAAGACAAAGAATATGATGCAGAGCTTGGCCTTGTCATAGAAGACATAACCCAAAGATTTGACCAGGAGAATCCCTTAGTTGAGGCACATGAAGAGATTGTTTATACACAGCCAGAAGTAAATCAACAATCATCAGTGGATCAACAACCACCTATGTCAATCCTTCTTCCACTTGTACCCACAGTTTACAGTAAGGAACTTGAAGTGGAAAAAGAAATATGTTATTAGTATCATATGT
>SNQJ01S0021401.1:0-19467 GCA_010110895.2 Picea sitchensis | reverse complement strand
ATAATGGATTGTAAAGTGCTATTTTTGTACAGTAATAATTGTTGAGTTGCAATGAAGACACTGATATACTTATTTAACAATGAAGCTGTAAATCTTCTACTAAGTGGTGGTTTAAGGAAAACCACAAATCGATATGGTGGTTTTGGATGACCACAAACCAATATGTAAGTTGTAATGAAGAAACCAATATACTTATTTAACAATGAAGCTGTAAGTCTTCTACTAAGTGGTGGTTTAAGGAAAACCACACACCGATATGGTGGTTTTGGATGACCACAAACCAATTCACGCTTGCTTGTTACTACTTTATTGAGAAGACTTCGAAACTTGAAGCATGACTGACAATTGTTGATGTTGTTCCCCCTATCAGGCACAATGTGAGAAGATGCAAATCCTTTCACTACAAGATGTGTCAATATGCGAGAATGAATTCTATGGTATGATTGAGATATCTTCTTGACTATTGATGACCATCACTAAGAAGTCATCTACCCAAAGTGGTTCTTTATTCTTGTAGATTTCTTGTTGTTAGAATATATATTTGAAGGATGATTTTTCTTTCTGGAATGCTCACAAGGATGAATATCGAAGCACTAATAATTCATGTGGCCAACTCGCTGACAATGTTGGCATTTCTGAATCTGCTCTTGAACTTGAGTAGGTGAATATGAACTCTCTTGAATCAACCCAACACTCTAAAACTAGATTAGTTTGGTATAATCCAAAATATGAAAGGTGACTTCATTTTCATATCCGATACCATTTTTGTGTCTATTGTTCCTTATTTCTTCCCAAGGTTTGAAGATTGACTTGGAAAGGGGAAGTTGATCTTCATCTACACTTGAATTTGACATTGTCTCATTGAGTTGTTGCTGTGTTGGCTATTGATATGAATCTGCATCATCATCTTTTTTGAAAAGATAGTTGTTCTGAACAAGGACTAGTTTATAATGTTTTCGAAGATTATTTCTCTCAAGTGCATTGTAAAGAAGTTGAGTATGAGTTTGTAGCAGTGCTTCTTTGGCTTGCATAACTTGCAAACATGTTACAACAGACTCCAGAGTTGTTTTGTCAGTGTGACTATATTTTCCACAGAAGAGAGGATTAGAGTGTTCAGTAACTCTAATAGTTCTTCAATTTGAGCCATTTTAAAGATAGAAATAGACCTCATGGGTTTCTTGCAATTCCACCCTTTAACAATCAGATGCAAACTCAACAAATGAAGGGTGTCGACTTCTACTGAAAATGCACATGTTTACATTGAAACCTAAATTCAATGAGTACAAGTAAACTTACAAGGCTTTATCAAAGTCTTCACTGCAACCAGGCTGATAAAGTAATGGTACCCAGTCTCATGCCCGAAAATGGAGGGGATTGACATTCACCTCCAACGTTCATTCATATATCATAGAGTAGTGTCCCTCTATTTGTTATATCCTATCATAGTGGAAGTGTTGCATCAAGTTTTTTCTCCTTATGGCTTTGTTGAGAAGATCACCACATTTTAGAATTACGTTGGACTACAAGATTTCATTCAATATGCATCACAAAAAAATTTCATTCAAGCACACAGAGGTCACAACGTAAAAGACAATGAGTATACCAACATAATGGACATATGAGTGTACCAGTGTAATAGATAATGCACTAGATGGAAAAATGCTCAATGCAGACTGGGTGTGTAACACCCCATTTTCGCCAATATGTACATATGTGTCTAAATGTCACCATGAGTTATGGCTAGTATGTTTAAATGTTTTGGACCTTGATGAACAATTAAAATGATAAATGCATTTTGATGAAAAATAAAAGAAATTGTTGATGGGTGGAGCACTTACACATAAATGATGGCATGAGAGGGAATGGTGAGGAGGAACCCTTACTGGTTGAGATGATCCTTGCGAGGAAGTACCTTGTTTAATTTAAAATATTCAAACCCAAAACTGTCCTCTATCCCAAAATATTTATTTACCAGTCAAGTGGTTGGGTGGTCCTCCTCAAAGATCAATGGGAGAATGGGCATAGTACCCATCTGCAAGTTTCTGATTTAACCCACAAATTTGGGGGATTTGACCATGCAATCTTGTTGCAGAAGGAAATAAATTGAGGAAAATTGTGGATAGAGGAGAGAGGATGCACACAATTGGGTCTGGAGACAAAATTTGAGTGGATAATAGTGTGTGAAACTTCTCTGGTTCTTAACAACAAAGGGAAGTCAATTTCTCTATGTTCTAGGTAAGAAAATAACAAATACATTCTCTAAACCAAGATGATAAATGGGGATGTAGATTTGGGTATTTAATTGTCACTCCATGAGTCAAGAACATTCCCCCTTTCTTGGTGGAATAAGACATATATCCTTGTAAATTATGTTAGTGAATGAGAGTGGTCTTCATCTTTTTATTTGTGTTAAGGAGCGAGAATTTCCCTCATGAAATCATCTTCTGGATAAGGGGTGGCCAACTGCAAGGATAGACAAAAGACAACTGTGCCTATGGTTGGGTGGAAAGAGGCTCACCCATCAACAGTTTCCAATCTACTTTTAACTCTCAAATAAGTGTTTCAATAATTTTTCACATGCTATGATAAGTTTTCTCAATGCTTTAAAATGTATGCTTTGGTTTTATGAAGAATTGATAATCTGTTAAAGTACATAAATTTGTTGCTTAGTTGATTGCAAAATGTGATGAAAGTTGTGTAAAAATATATTTTGTTGTTTGTCTTTGACTATTTTTATTTTTATAGACGGTTGTAAGAAATTAATTGCAACTCTGAGCAAGAACAAAGTGCTAATTGGGCAGTTGCATCTCATTTGTGTGAATATAACTCATAGGTTAGTAGTGAAGACTAAGTTGTCTATGTCTTCGTAGAACATCTTAAGTTAATACTACATAATCTCTATTAAATGAATGATATTCTCTACATTACTGAAGATATGGATAACTTCTGGGAGTTGACTTGTCCCTAGTCACCAATCAAGCCTTAAGACCTCCTTGGAAGTCTTTGTTGAATGTTGAAAATTATGTGGAAGCGTGGGTAAAGGCCTTGGAATTCCAACCAACATAATAAACTAGGTAAGGGGGAGTCCTGGAATGAGAGATTAATCAAAAGTTTGGTATCATAAGTATAACCAATTTAGTTGAGAGGATAAAGTGTTTTAGAATGGGGAATGTGTAAATCAAATGAAATTAGGAATATGTAATTTGCATTAACTTATGTCTTATTAAGACGTGGTACGAATGAAATCATTACCCGATTTTACTCAGTAAAACCATGTCCAAAAATAAGAATGTGAAATGGAGGTTATTCCCCTAAATAATAGTAAAGATTTGCTTGAAAATAGTTATGGAAAAATATATTTCCAAGAGAATTTATTTTTCTTGGACACACACACATATTTCACTAAGGTATTTTAAGCAAAATATGCATGATGAAGGGAGACTGATAACACCTAATTTTCCCAATTTACTATTTTATTGTCTTAATAAGTTGAATATTCATAATAAAAATTCTTTTATTAAAACTATGAAATTCATTCATGTGCACGATAAGTGGAAGAAGTTCATAACATATTATTTTTCTAACATTAACCAGTCATATGAATTTTTACTATGGCTTGGGGAGATATCTACTGGTGTATTTCTTTTATGGTTTTATTTCAAAGTCCTGTGGTTATATTTTTCCTTTTTTTCTTATAGTTTTGTTTTATAATATTAATCCTACACTGGGTTATCGACCTCGGGATATGAGGAAGGAATGTGCACATGATAATAATTTTATTAGGGTCGATATAATACAATGTTATATAACCCCATCGTGTAACACACCCATGACGAAAAATGATTTTTTTCTCCTTCCTCAAGGGACAGAACCCCTGAATTCCTACAGGGGCCTAGCGCAGGCAAGCTGTTCCCTTATCCTCCTCCATGTGACCACTACCCATGACCATAGGGTTAACCTAAATGGTGCGTCGTTTTTCGCGACTTCGAGACTTCCGATGCAAGGTGCCCCAACACCTCCAAATCCTAAGTTCCGAAAGGGCTTAACAGTCGTTAGCTCCTTCTGTTGGCCTCTATCCATGTGACCATTTACTACGATCCGAAGCCTAAATCTAAGGTGCATCGGAACTTTTCATGTCGCGAGTTCCCAAAACTCTTACCTCTAATTTTTCGAGTCGCGAAATCCCGACAAGGTTAGATTTACATTTCATCTTCCTCCTTTGATCAACGACTGTGATCATTTCCCCCCCTTTTTTTTTTCTTCGACGACCTTCGCATAGGACCATATGTGATGACCGAATACCTAGCTTACAGGTGGCTATTATGGCACTTAGGAACCTTGAAATTCGGGGTTATTACTCACATGATCCATTCTCCTTGATATACTAAACCCCGAAGCGAAGGATTTGGTGCCCCATGTTTTCTATCACCAATGGCTCGGATGAACTTCGACACTCTGGCCTTCGGGAGTTTCTATGACTCTTTCCTTTGAAATCCCCAACGTGCAAATCAATGAAATGTTGATATTTCACCGTGTGTCCCTTTCGATGGATGGCTCAGGTCATATCGCGATTTCGCGTATCACGAGTTCCTAGATCTCTACCCTTTGACTTCTCTGATGTGCAAGTTAGAGAAATGTTGATAGCTCGCCACGTGTCCTTCCTAGCACCAATGGCTAGGATCATCTCCCCTCTTTCCCTTGCAACACTTCCAAATTTCAAATCCTTGAACTCTCGGATCCATTGCCATTTGTCTACCCTGACAATAGATGGTCCCAATGATATCGAAACTTCAAGACTTGGCAAGGTCCATTCTCTTGCATACTTTCGAAGGGATTAAACCCTGTGAACCTTTCTTGGACCCAACAACTATTGGTCCTCACACTCCGATCTGACAGCCCAGATCTGATCTCCTCCTGCGCTTTAGCTTTCTCAAATCTCTAAGTGCCAAAGGTTATGAACTTTGATCCTTTAACAAACCCTAGACTTTGGGTCTCGTCTGAGTTTCTTAAAATGATATCTCTCTTGAGCTTCTAGACTTAGAATAAGTCCACTCTGGCTCACTCCTTGTACTAACCCACTCATGTCAGATCAACGATCAAGGAGGGTCCCGATAAATCCTTGGATCTACGGACAGATTTCATCACTGCTTGCAAAGACTGAAGGAGTCGAGGCGTTAACACCTGCGCTCCCTTTTCAAATCTAATGGTCATGATAGGACACAAACCCTTCTGAAAGGATCTTGTCCTCTCGTCTTCCAAACGAATGGGTATTCCCTTTCGATATTTGAAACTCGCTATCCTTCTTAAACTTAGGCAATGAAATTCAACCCCTCGGGGCTTTGAGCTCCCAAGGTTTTGAAACCTTCGAAATTAACTCCTTCTTGCACAGGATTCCTAGACCTCAGTCACATGAGCCTTCAGATGATTCTTGGGTAATTATCCCTACTCTCAGTCAAGCTTCTGGATACGAATCAGGTACGGTTCAAAGTCCCTTAGACTACTGGCCTGAATGAAGTGCCTTCCTAATTCTCCGAGCTATGAACTCTGGGACAGGGTTAAGGTAAACTCGTGAGTTTACTGTAATGGTAGACATTTCAAGGAACTCACTTCGACTCTGGGATGTGAGGTAATTCCATGGGAAAGGTGCCTTCGATAAATTAAACCAGAACATAATGAGACTCAAGTAGATGGGACAATTCTTAAGGGAACATAATCGTATTCTAGACTTATTCATTCTGTACATAAACCGATTATGGACATATAACTATAAACATGCATCCATTATTTCCAATCCAAAACACAAGGCAATCACTTCTATACAAAAACCATTTATGAACTTATAAACATGAGCATGCAACTATGATTTTCAATTCAAAATACAAGGCATAAAAAAATTATTAGAACCACAAGGTGTGATGCGATTGTTGAGATGGGTGCTCGTTTCAACCCAACCATAGGCTCAGTCACTCCCAATGGATTTACTAGCCACCCCCGAGCTTAGGCCATGATGCTTTGAGATTCAATTTCTTACTTCCAGCTCAATGGAAGTTAGGGACGAAGGTTACTCTCCTTCTCCCTATACAGGAATAGACGAGGACGAAGGTTACTCTCCCTCTCCTCACTCAATCTCCATTCTCTATGATCAGAACTCACTTTTCTCTTTCGATCCTTCCTCGAACCCGAGATTTTCCGCTCTTGTCTCTTCCTTCTCCACCGACCACCCCCCCGTCCACCACGCTTCCCTTCTTTCCTTCCTCGGCATGGTTGCGTGTGGCTCGAATCCCCCCATCCGTGGTCAGGTTCGAAAGACATAACAATGGGCAGTTTGCCCCATCCCTCATTAACTCTTGAAGAGGCCCTTCCCACCTTCCAGCCTGACGAGAATTCATTCCTAGTCAGAGGGTTGTTCTGTTCTGAGCAACATTAACTCCAACATGGTACTGTTTTGGTGGATGTTATCACAACCATTCCAGGTCCCCTCCACCAACTTTTCATTAGCAATCATGGTCTCTATTTCTTAGCATGTCCCCTCTCTCAGCAGTTGTGCAACATGTTTCTATTATCTATTAAAATAACATGATTTACATGGGTCTAACTCTGAGATAGACATGGTCTTCGACTTTGAACTCTCGGGGAGTTCTCTTTCTGTATGCGTAAGGATTCTGTCGGTCCTGAGAAATTTTTAGATTTTGCCTTATATGCACTACTTGTTTTTCCATTTCTTTCAGCATGTCGGGTCCGATTGTAATTTTATCCACTAGATTACTCCAGCTGACTGGATCTTGCACTGTCTGCCATAGAGGGCTTCAAAGGGGCTCATCTTTAAGGATTCCTGATAACCATTGTTGTAGGCAAACTCTACCAAGGGTAGGTAGTCTTCCCACTTCTTAGGCTGATGCATTACATGCATTCTTAGCATGTCCTCTACTATTTGGTTTACTCTTTCTACTTGTCCATCAATTTGAGGCTGATAGGTTGTGTTGAACAAAAATTTAGTCTCGAAACCATCCATTAGGGATTTCCAAAAGTTTGAAGTGAATTTGGTATCTCTGTCAGATACAATTTCCTTGGGCATGCCATGCAGCCTGAATATCTCCTTCATGAAGATGTTGGAAGTATCTATTGCCTTGCAAGTTGACTTGACAAGGATGAAATGGGCGGACTTACTCAATTTGTCCATCACGACCATGATAGCATCATTTTTCTTGGTCGAATTTGGCAATCCGGTGATGAAATCCATGGAGATGGTTTCCCATTTCCATTCTGGAATCAGTAGGGGTTGTAATAAACCTGTTGGAAGCCGGTGCTCTGCCTTAACTTGTTGGCATTCTAGGCACTTAGCTAGATAGTTAGCTATGTATTTCTTTAACCCAGGCCAATGGAATTGTTTCCTAGTGGTCATGATCACCTTCTGATATCCCGGGTGACCAATATATGGTCTCTTATGCAGTTCATCCATTATGAACCTCTTCAAGTCGTCACAGTTCGAAATATACAATCTGTTTTTGTAAGTCAATAGCCCTTCCTCGAGCATTTGGTAACCTTCGTACTTAATCCCTGTAGGATCTTTCCTTAGGTATGAAGTCACGGTCTTAAATAATGCATCTGTCTCTTGTGCATTTATGATTCTCTCCCTAACACCCATTTTGCACGTGCGCACTATTGCTAAATGAATCATTTTTATACTTCTACTAAGGGCATCGACCACCCTGTTTTCCTTTCCTTTTATATGTTTGATTTTGAAATCGAATTCACTTAGGAAATCCATCCACCTCGCTTTTCTTCATTGAGTTTTGGTTGATTAAACTGGTGTCTCAATCCACAATGATCTGTCATAAGCACAAATATTCTACCCAAGAGGTAGTGTCTCCACATTTTTAAAGCATGTACTATGGCAACCAACTCTAGGTCATGGGTCACATAATTGATCTCATGCTCATTTAATTTCTGGGACATATAGAATATTACACATCCTTCTTGCATAAGGACTCCTCCAAGTCCTTCCTTACAAGCATCTGTACATGCAAGGAAATCATCATCCGGGTCTGCAATATTTAGCATGGGTGCATGGGTCAGGAGGTATTTTAGTTCCTGAAATCTTTCTTCACATTTTGACGTCCAAACGAATTTAATCCCCTTTTTCTGATAGACAGTGATTGGACAACCAATCTTGGAAAACCCTTTTATGAATCTTCTATAATATCCCGCTAAGCCCATGAAGGACCTAATATCAGATACATGTTTCAGGGTAGGCCATTCCATAATGGATCTGATCTTGTCAGGGTCTACTTCCACCCCTTCCTTAGATATGACATGGCCTAAGTAGTGGACTTGCTTTTGAAAGAAATCGCACTTGCTAAACTTAACATAGAGCTGATGCTCCCTTAGTACTTGAAGTACGAGTCTAATATGTTCTTCATGCTCCTCCCTATTCTTGGATTAGATTAGGATATCATCAATGAAAACCAATACATTTTTTTCTAGAAATTTGTTGAGTACATTATTCATCAAGAAAATAAAAGTGGCGGGGGCATTGGTTAACCCAAATGGCACCACCACAAATTCGTAGTGACCATACCTCGTCCTCAAGGTTGTTTTGTGGATGTCTTCATCCTTAATCCAGACTTGATGGTAGCCCGATCTTAGGTTGATCTTTGAGAATATGGATGCACCTCCCAATTGGTCGAACAACAAGCATGATTTTAAGGATGAAAAATTATTTTAAAATGTAGAAACCTTGGCGAATATTACTAATATTTCATATGACAACTATAAATGTTTGGCGATATTTTTGTAAAATTATTCAAATTTATAAGGATTTTATATAGTTTGTATAAACTTTTGGCGATTTTTAGGGTAAAATAATTTTATCCTATAGAATTTGGGCAAATTGTTTTTAGAATAGAGAATCTTTTTTGGGAAAAACCTTGGAAAATTAGCCCACGAGTAAAATTTAGCCCCTAGAATCATTCTTGTCGAACAGGTCATCGATTCTTGGTAAGGGGTACTTGTTATTTATGGTTTCCTTATTGAGTTGTCTATAATCTATGCACAGTCGGAGTGTGCCATCTTTCTTTTTCACAAATAGGACGGGCTCTCCCCACGAAGATACATTGGATCGGATGTAGCCTTTGTCCATCATCTCCTTTAGCTATAGCTTGAGCTCAACAAGCTCCGGCGTGCTCATTCTGTATGACATTCTAGATGATGGTAGCGGTTCCGGTGTAAGTTCTATTGAGAAGTCAATATCCCTTCTCGGAGGTAGACCTGGTACTTCTTCTGGGAATACGTCCTTGTATTCTCTTAATATGGGGTGGTCCTCTAGGTTTGGTTTGTCATTTTCAACGGATTACAACAACTGTATTTCATATAAGGAACACCCTTTTCTGCAATACTTCTTCATTTGAAGGGTCAATATTTTTCTCACTAAGATAGGCTTCTGAATCCCTTGGAGGGTCATATTTCTCCCTTCTTCGTTTACACATTCTAAAGTTTTATGATAACATTCCATTTTAGTTTTTTGAGCAGCCAACTAGTCCATACCAATCAACAAGTCATAAGATCCCAAGGGAAGTATGTTAAGGGTCGCTCGGGTGGGAAATCCACCTATGATGAATTGGCAAGCTGGTATAGCCTCTGCCACCTTTCTTTTGGTCCGAGTGGCTAGTTGTACCAACCATGGTTTAACATGTCTAATTGGTTGCACTTTACACTTATGGACAGTCTGAGGGGCTACATAAATCAAATTAGAACCTGGGTCAATTAAAATACAAATTGGATGGTTGGCGATCATACCTTCCAGCTCCACTACTGAAGCTTGGTGGTCAACTTGACTATTGTCTAGGGCTGCATAGATTCGTGGCATGCTCCTAGCCACATCATTGACGGTGATAGCTTCTTGGATATTGTAGACCCCCTTACTGTTTTGTTGTCTGTGTGGGAAGTCCCTCAAGCTATGATTTTATCCACAACCCCATCATTTTAAGGGTTCCTTCTTTAGGTTATCGGTCTTTATGGGGGCTGTCTGAAAAGGTTTATTTACACTTTGAGAGGGGAAATTTTTTTGATATACACTTCTAGCAGGAAGGCTCCCCTTCGAATCCTTTCCATAGTTCTTAAATCTTGAAGAGTTAAACCTTTTCTTATGGAATCCTGAACTATTCTTTTTCTTCTAGTCCTTGCGGGATCTTGTCTTGCTCCCAAACTGTTCATAACAATACCTCGCCTTCCGGATAGCTTCTTCTAAGGTCCTTGGTTCGTCAAACTCAATCCTATCTTGGTAGGTTTGAGGTAACCCACTAATGAACCGCTGCATTTTTTCTTTTTCATCTTTTATGTAGGGTACATACCTCAGTAGTTCAAGGAATTTATTGATAAATTTATCTATGGTTAGCTTCCCCAGCCGGAGTTTATAAAATTCCTTAGTTTTCCCATCCATGTATTTTTCTGACAGATACTCCTTCCTGAAGTATTTCTCAAACTGTTTCCATGACAAGTCCTTCTCATGGACTCCTTTCACATTGCTAAGGTCTTCCCACCATATGGAATCCTTTCCATTCAGGTTGAAGATGGCTATTCGAGCCTTCAAGTTCTCGAAGTAGTCATGGACTCTGAAATACTTCTTTAAACCAAGTAGCCAAGCTTCCGCCTATTCTCCCTTCTTTATATCTCCATCGAAAGAGGGTGGTTTGGCTTTCTTGAACTCTTCAGGACCACGGGTTTTGGAACGCTTCCGTTTCTTTCCTTTCTTCTAAGAATGCAAGCTAGCCCTACTACTAGAAGACCCTTCGGAGTTATCAGCTTCCTTTCCATAGGAATCTCCCAATGAGTGTCCCCTGCCTCCAGGTTGGACCTTCTTCATGGTATGTCTCCCAGTGGGGTCACTTATGGAGTCATGTTTTCAGGTCTCAGGTGGACTCTGACCTCTCTTCTTGTGTCGTCGGTCTACATGACTAGTTGTGGGTTCATGTTGTAGTTGCCTCTATATGTCGAATAAGCTCTGTAGAAAGACTGAGTTAATTTCTGTTTGTTTCTCTTGCTCCTTTATCAATCTCTTGTTGTCAGCCTTGAAACTCTATAGCTCGGCCCTGAGGATTCTTACAGTTTCAGCCAGATATGGAGGGGTTTCCACCACCCTCCTTTCATCATATTCCTCATATCTATTGTGGGATCCATCCCCCACTTCATGACACATCATCATCCTTTAGTATTGGGGTCTTCCTATGATTCACTAACTGTTCAAGTGTTGCCAAAATAACTTATAGTTAGCTAACAGTCTATTAGTTCATGAACAATACACAGTTTAATTTCTTAATACACAGTAGAAGGTTTTCATTCCTTTCCTTAATAACATTTTTAAATCAAACCTCTTAAGAGAGAGGTAATGTAGGGGGTCACTCTTTTGAAAGTACGCCAAATAGAGTTATTTAAGAGACTCATCCATGAGCCCAAGTAGGCCAAGTGTTGTAACCATGCTTTGATACCATTTTGTAACACACCCACGATGACAAATAAAAAATTTTGCCTTTTTGAAGGGACAGAACCCCCGAATTCCTACGGGGCCCTAGTGCAAGCGAGCTTTTCCCTTATCCTCCTCCATGTGACCGCTACCCGCGACCATAGGCTTAACCTAAATTGCGTTTTGAGACTTTGGAAATTCCGATGCAAGGTGCCCCAACACCTCCAACTTCTGAGTTCCGAAAGGGATTAACAACCATTATCTCCTTCCTTTGGCCTCCATCCATGTGACCATTTACTATGACCCGGAGCCTAACTCCAAGGCACGTCAGAACTTCAGATGTCACGAGTTCACAAAACTCTTACCTCGATTTCCCAAGTTGCGAAATCTCGACAAGGTTAGATTTATGGTTCAACTTCATCCTTCGATCAACGGTTGTGATCGTTTCCCCCTTTTTTTTTTCTTTGGCAACCTTCGCATAGGACCATATGCGATGACTGAATACCCAGACTATAGGTGGCTAGTATGGCACTTCGGAACCTCGAAATTTGGGGTTCTTACTCACATGATCCATTCTCTTTGGTATACTAAACCCCAAAGAAAAGGATCTGGTGCCCCGTGTGTCCTGTCACCAATGGATAGGATGAAATTCGACACTTCGGCCTTCAAGAGTTTCTACAACTCTTTCCTTTGAAATCACCAATGTGCGAATCAACGAAATGTTGATATTTCACCATGTGTCCCTTCCAATGGATGGCTCAGGTCATATCACAATTTCACGTATCATGAGTTCCTAGAGCTTTACCCTTTCACTTCTATGATGTGCAAGTCAGCGAAATGTTGATCGCTCGCCACATGTCCTTCACAACACCAACGGCTAGGATCAACTCCCCTCTTTCCCTTGCAAAACTTCTGAAGTTCAAATCCTTGAACTCTCGAATCCCTTGCCATCTATCTACCTTGACAATGGACGGTCCTGATGATATCAAAACTTCAAGACTTGGCAAGGTCCATTCTCTTGCATACATTCGAAGGGATTAAACCCCATGCACCTTTCCTGGACCCAATGGCTGTTGGTCCTCACAATTTGATCTGACGACCCAGATCTGATCTCCTCCTGTGCTTTGACTTTCTCAAATCTCTAAGTGCAAAAGGTTACGACATTTGATCCTTCGACGAACCCTAGACTTTGGGTTTCGTCTGAGTTTCTTAAAACACTATCTCTCCTGAGCTTTTGGACATAGAATAAGTCCACTCTGAATCACTCCTTGTACTAAACCACTCGTGTCAGATCGACAATCAAGGAGGGCCCCGATAGATCCTTAGATCTATGGACATATTTCATCATTGCTTGAGAAGACTGAAGGAGTCGAGGTGTTAACACCTGCGCTCCCTCTTCAAATCTAATGGTCATGATAGGCCTCAGACCCTTCCGAAAGGATCTCATCCACTCGTCTTCCAAATGAATGGGTATTCCCTTTCGATATTTGAAACTCGTTATCCTTCTTAAACTTAGGCAATGAAATTCAACCCCTTAGGGCTTTGAGCTCCCAAGGTTTCTAAACCTTCGAAATTAACTCCTTCTTGCACAAGATTCCTAGACCCCAGTCACATGAGCCTTCAGATGATTCTTGGGTAATTATCCCTACTCTTATTCAAGCTTCTGGATACGGCTCGGGTATGGTTCAAAGTCCCTTAGACTAGTAGCCTGAATGAAGTGCCTTCCTAATTTTGCGAGCTATGAACTCTAGGATAGGGGTAAGGTAAACTCATGAGTTTACTGTAAGGGTAGCCATTTCAAGAAACCCACTCTAACTATGGGATGTGATTTAATTCCCTGGGAAAGGTGCCTTCGAGAAATTAAACTAGAACATAATGAGACTCAAGTAGATGGGACAATTCTTAAGGGAACAAACTCTTATTCTGGACTTATTCATTTTGTACATAAACCGATTATGGACATATAAGTATAAACATGCATCCATTATTTCCAATCCAAAACACGAGGCAATCACTTCTATATAGAAACCATTTATGAACGTATAAACATGAACATGCATCCATGTTTTTCAATTCAAAATACAAGACATAAAACACTTATCAGAACCACAAGGTGTGATGCGACTGCTGAGACGGGTGCTCATTTCTACCCAACCATAGGCTCAGTCACTCCCAATGGATTTATCATTGGCCAACCCTGACCTTAGGCCACAATGCTTTGAGATTCAATTTCTTACTTCCATCTCAATAGAAGTTAGGGATGAAGGTTACTCTCCTTCTCCCTATAAAGGAATAGACGAGGACGAAGGTTACTCTCCTTCTCCCTATACAGGAATAGACGAGGACGAAGGTTACTCTCCCTCTCCTGACTCAGTCTCCATTCTCTATGATCAAAACTCACTTTTTACTTTTGATCCTTCCTCGGACCCAAGAGTTTCTTCTCTCGTATCTTCCTTCTCCGTCGACCACCCCCCTGTCCACCACGCTTCCCTTCTTTCCTTCCTCGGAACGGTTGCATGTGGCTCAAATCCCCCCGTCCGTGGTCAGGTACGAAATCCATACCGATGGTAAGTTTTCCCCATCCCTCATTAACTCTTGAGGAGGCCCTTCCCACCTACCAGCCTGACTGAAATTCAATCCTAGTCAGAGGGTTGTTCTAATATGAGCAACATTAAATCCAGCATGGTACTGGTTTGGTGGAGGTTATCGCAACCATCCCGGGTCCCCTCCACCACCTTTTCATTAGAAATCGTAGTCTCTCTTTCTTATCACGCCCCCTCTCTCAGCATTCATGGAACATGTTTCTATTATCTATTAAAATAACAAGATTTACATTCATTGATCTTTATACAAAGGTCCACCAAATTAAACACTCACACTTTGAGTTTGCCATAGTTCTTGGCCAATAAAGTTATATTCAATAAAGTTCCTGGAAGTTCGAGGATTTGAACTTCGGAAGTGTTGCAAGGGAAAGAGGGGAGTTGATCCTAGACGTTGGTGCTGGGAAGGACGCATGGCGAGAAATCAATGTTTTACTGACTTGCACATTAGAGAAGTCAAAGGGTAGAGCTCTAGGAACTCGTGATATGAGAAATCGTGATATGACCTGAGTCTTCCATCGGAAGGGACACACAGAGAAATATCAACATTTCATCGATTTGCACGTCAGGGATTTCGAAGGCAAGAGTCGTAGAAACTCTTGAAGGCTAGATTGTCGAAGTTCATCCTAGCCGTTGGCGATAGGAAACACAGGGCACCAGATCCTTCGCTTCGAGGTTTAGTATACTAGGGAAAATGGATCATGTGAGTAAGAACCCCAAATGTCGAGGTTCCTAAGTGCCATACTAGCCACCTGTAGTCTAGGTATTCGGTCATCGCATATGGTCCTATGCGAACATCGCCGAAGAAAAANGAACCGTAAATCTAACCTTGTCGGGATTTCGCGACTCGGGAAATCATAGGTAAGAGTTCTACGAACTCACGAAATGCGAAGTTTCGATGCGCCTTGGAGTTAGGATCCGGGTCATATTAAATGGTCACATGGACGGAGGCCAAAGGAAGGAGCTAACAGATGCTAAGCCCTTTCAAAACTCAGGAGTTGGAGGTGTTGGGGCGCCTTGCATCAGAAATTCCAAAGTCGTGAAACATGATGCACCATTTAGGTTAAGCCTATGGTCACGGGTAGTGGTCACATGGAGGAGGATAAGGGAAGAGCTCGCCTGCGCTAGGCCCCTATAGGTATTCGGGGGTTCTGTCCCTTGAGAAAGGAGAAATTTTTTATTTGTCATCATGGGTGTGTTACAAAATGCTATCAAAGCATGGTTACAACACTTGGCCTTCTTGGGCTCATGGATGACTCTCTCAAATAACTCTATTTGGAGTACTTTCAAAAGATTGACCCCCTACCTTACCTCTCTCTTAAGAGGTTTGATTTTAAAATGTTATTAAGGAAAGGAATGAAAACCTTCTACTGTGTGTGTACATTAAGAAATTAAACCATGTATTGTTCATGAACTAATAGACTGTTAGCTAACTATAAGTGTTTTTGGCAACACTTGAAAAGTCAGTGAATCAGAAGAAGACCCCAATACTAAAGGGTGATGACATGTCATGAAGTGGGGGATGGCTCCCACAATAGAGACAAGGAATCTGATGAAAGGAGGGCGGTGAAAACCCCTCCAGATCTGGCTGAAACTATAAGAAGCCTCAGGGCCAAGCTATAGAGTTTCAAGGCTGACAACGAGAGATTGATAAAGGAGCAAGAGAAGAAAACAAAAATTAACTTAGTCTTTCTACAGAGCTTATCCAACATACAAAGGCAATTGCAGCACGAACCCGCAACTAGTCATGCGGACTGACGACACAAGAAGAGAGGTCAAATTCCACCTGAGACCCAAAAACATGACTCCATAAGTGACCCCACTGGGAGAAGTACTGCAAAGAAGTTCCAACCTGGAGGCAAGAGACACTCATCGGGAGATTCCTCTGGAAAGGAAGATGATAACTCCGAAGGGTCTTCTAGTAGCAGGGCCAACTTGCATTCTCAGAAGAAAGTAAAGAAACAAAAGCGTTCCAAAACCTGTGGTCTTGAAGAGTTCAATAAATCCAAACCACCCTCTTTAGACGGAGAGATAAAGAAAGGAGAAGAGGCGGAAGCTTGTCTGCTTGGTTTAAAGAAGTATTTCAAATTCCATGACTACTCTGATAACTTGAAGGCTCGAATAGCCATCTCAAGCTAAATGGAAAGGCTTCCATATGGTGGGAAGACCTTAGGAATGTGAAAGGAGTCCATGAGAAGGACTTGTCATGGAAACAGTTTGAGAAATACTTCAAGAAGCAGTATCTGTCAGAAAAATACATGGATGGGAAAACTAAGGAATTCTATGAACTCTGACTGGGGCAGCTCACCATAGAGGAATTTGTCAATAAATTCCTTGAACTACTGAGGTATGTACCCTACATAAAAGATGAAAAAGAAAAAATGCAACAGTTCGTTANAATGGAAAGGCTTCCATATGGTGGGAAGACCTTAGGAATGTGAAAGGAGTCCATGAGAAGGACTTGTCATGGAAACAGTTTGAGAAATACTTCAAGAAGCAGTATCTGTCAGAAAAATACATGGATGGGAAAACTAAGGAATTCTATGAACTCTGACTGGGGCAGCTCACCATAGAGGAATTTGTCAATAAATTCCTTGAACTACTGAGGTATGTACCCTACATAAAAGATGAAAAAGAAAAAATGCAACAGTTCGTTAGTGGGTTACCTCAGAACTACCGACATAGGATTCAGTTCGACGAACCAAGGACCTTAGAAGAAGCTATTTGGAAGGCGAGGTATTGTTATGAACAGTTTGGGAGCAAGACAAGACCCCACAAGGACTAGAAGAAAAATAATAGTTCGGGATTCCATAAGAAAAGGTTTAACTCTTCAAGATTTAAGAACTATGGAAAGGATTCTAGGGGGAGCCTTCCTGCTAGAAGTGTATATCAGCAAAATTTCCCCTCTCAAAGTGGAAATAAACCTTTTCAGACAACCCCCATAAAGACCGATAACCTAAAGAAGGAACCCCTAAAATGATAGGGCTGTGGAGAAAATCATAGATTGAGGGATTGCCTACAAAGACAACAAAACAATAAGGGGCTCTACAATATCCAAGAAGCGACCACCATCAATGATGTGGCTAGGAGCATGCCACGAATTTATGCAGCCCTAGACAATAATCAAGTCGACCACCAAGCTTCAGTAGTGGAGCTGGAAGGTATGACCGCCAACCATCCAATTTCTATTTTAATTGACCCAGGTTCTAATTTGAGTTATGTATCCCTTCAGATTATCGATAAGTGTAAAGTGAAACCAATTATACATGTTAAACCATGGTTGGTACAACTAGCCACTGGGACCAAAAGAAAGGTGGAAGAGGCTATACCAGCCTGCCAATTCATCATAGGTGGATTGCCCACCCGAGCGACCCTTAACATACTTCCCTTGGGATCTTGTGACTTGTTGATTGGTATGGACTGGTTGGATGCTCATAAAACTAAAGTGGACTGTTATCATAAAACTTCAGAATGTGTAAATGAAGAAGGGAGAAAGATGACCCTCCAAGGGATTCAGAAGCCTGTCTCAGTGAGACAAATATTGACCCTTCAAATGAAGAAGTATCGTAGAAAAGGGTGTTCTTTATATGAAATACAGGTGTTGGAATCCATTGAAAATGACAAACAAAACCTAGAGGACCACCCCATATAAAGAGAATACAAGGACGTATTCCTAGAAGAAGTACCAGGTCTACCTCCAAGAACGGATATTGACTTCTCAATAGAACTTAACCGGGAGCAGTACCAACATCTAGAATGCCATACAGAATGAGCACGCCAGAGCTTGTTGAGATTAAGCTACAACTAAAGGAGATGATGGACAAAGGCTACATTTGGCCCAGTGTATCTCCGTGGGGAGCGCCCATCCTGTTTGTGAAAAAGAAATATGGCACACTTCAATTATGCATAGATTACAGAAAACTCAATAAGGAAACCATAAAGAACAAGTACCCCTTACCAAGAATCGATGACCTGTTCGACCAATTGGGAGGTGCATCCATATTTACAAATATCAACCTAAGATCAAACTACCATCAAGTTTAGATTAAGGATGAAGACATCCACAAAACAACCTTTATGATGAGGTATGATCACTACGAATTTGTGGTGGTGCCATTTGGGTTAACCAATGCCCCGACCACTTTTATGTGCTTAATGAATAATGTACTCAACAAATTTATAGACAAATTTGTATTGGTTTTCATTGATGATATCCTAATCTATTCCAAGAACAGGGAGGAGCACGAAGAACATCTTAGACTCATACTTCAAGTACTAAGGGAGCATCAGCTCTACGCTAATTTTAGCAAGTGTGATTTATTTCAGAAGCAAGTCCACTACTTAGGCCACGTCATATCTAAGGAAGGGGTGGTAGTAGACCATGACAAGATCAGATCCATTATGGAGTGGCCTACCCTGAAAGATGTATCTGTTATTAGTTCCTTCATGCACTTAGCAGGATACTATAGAAGATTCATAAAAGGGTTTTCCAAGATTGGTTGTCCAATCACTGCCCTTCAGAAAAAGGGGATTAAATTCATTTGGACGTCAAAATGTGAATAAATATTTCAGGAACTAAAATACCTCCTAACCCATGCACCCATGCTAAAGATTGCAGACCCGGATGATGATTTCCTTGTGTGTACAGATGCCTGTAAGAAAGAACTCAGAGGATTCCTTATGACAGAAGGACGTTTAATATTCTATACGTCCTATAAATTAAATGAGCATGAGATCAATTATGTGACCCGTGACCTAGAGTTGGCTTCCATAGTACACGGTTTAAAAATGTGGAGACACTACCTCCTAGGTAGAATATTTGTGCTTATGACAGATCATTGTGGATTGAGACACCTGTTTTATCAACCAAAACTTAATGCCAAACAAGTGAGGTGGATGGCTCTCCTAAGTGAATTCGATTTCAAAATCAAACATATAAAAGGAAAGGAAAACAGGGTGGCTGATGCCCTTAGCAGAAGTATAAAAATGATTCATCTAGCAACAGTGATCACCTGCAAAATGGATTTTAGGGAGAGAATCATAAATGCACAAGAGACAGATGCATTCTTTAAGACCATGACTTCATACCTAAGGCAAGAGCTTACATGGATGGAGTACATCACTACTACATATTGTAAAAATTCTAACGTTTTATTTGCAGCGTTATGGACAAAATTGTCCATATTGTCGCAAAATAGAGGAAATTTATAAAAAAATAAAATTATGTTTCCCGATAACGTCGCTCTTGCCATGTTGACATCTCTCTTTCAACGTTAACATCGGTCTTGCCACGTTAATGTCACTCTTGCCACGTTTTCCACTGGAACGTCGCTCTTGCCACGTTTTCCACTGGAACGTCTCTCTTGCCACGTTTGTGAAGATGTATGTCGCAATTGCCACGTTAACGTC
>SNQJ01S0021400.1:61451-104726 GCA_010110895.2 Picea sitchensis | reverse complement strand
ACCTAATTGCAAAATCATTGAATGATTTTGCAATTAGGTTCAGACATGTTTGTACTAGATTCCCTTTGAAAGAAATGCCTCTTATTAATGAATGGTTTCAATATCTCATTTCTCTCTCAGACAAGCAAGATCAATTAATTGTTAACCAATCTGAATTGAGAACTAAAACTCAATCTCAATATGGTTTAAAAGTTCATGATGATCTTGAAGTCATTAAAGCACCACATTTTTTGTCAACTTCCTTCATTTTGGCAGATCAGGAGCAACATAACATTGTACAAGATACGTGTGTCGCCTCTGATATTTCTTTGCCAATAATGTATTTTTCTATTGAGGAAGGAACATTGAATTCAAAAGGAGATCGTGGTCAAACTCTCCAAAATATTACAATTGTTTCTAAAGTAAAAGAGATGGAATGTGAATTTGGTAATCTTTTTGTGAGTAAAACTTCCCCCCACTCATGTGAACAGGTTCAAGATCAATTAGTGGGAGATGACAGCATTGGTCAAACTAGTAATGAATCATCTAATTCTGGTAATTTTCTCTCACATTCACCCTTTTATGATGAACATGATTTGGTCTTGGAAAATATCTCATGTTCTTTAAAAGAACATATGATGAGAGACGATTTGTTTATTCAAGGAGAGGGAACAAAACCAGAATTTGAAACGCATATACCTATCATTTCAAGAGATGCATTTCATCTCCTCAATTCTTATACATATTATTCCTTCTACACTAATATTCTTTATCCTAATGTTGTGCAATTATGTGTTCCATATTACCTTGGACAGAATTCAACATTATATAATCAAGTACAAATTAATAGAGATTACTGAATAAAAGATAAAGAGGAAACTAGTTTTGCCCATGAACATATTAATTTTTATTCTCATCAATTATTCGTGGGTAAATCAAGAAATGATTTGAAAGGGTCCCAAACTACATCTTCCATTGATTCATCTCAATTTATGTTTAAAGAAGGATCTAAATTTTTCCATGATCAATTATTTGAGGTTGAAAAGTATAATCAACCAAATACTATTACCAAAGATGATTATTCAAAAATGTTGGTTGTTCCATTTAGTTCACCTCAAATAGTTAATCTTTAAGTATTCGAGCTCAATGGAAAGTTTCAAGAGAATGGTACACTTTTTTTCCTTTTGAAAATCACGATAAGTTCTCGCAATCTTGATCTGACCTTTTTACAAGATTCTTTCCATGATAATCTAATACTTCATTCTCGTCAGGAATATTTTTTGTATGTAAATTCTTTCGAACAATCCCATGTTAGTAATTTCATGTATTATGATAGGAATGGAGATTGGTTGGAGTATTCATATCTCGAAAAGTTTCCAGGGAATGGCAAGATTATCTTCACCTTATTTAGAGATCAAAGAGGTAATTTTGAGACACTTATTTTATATCCTTCAAATGCAGAAAATATAGAATGAAAGGAAAATTGTCGGGAGGATGGGGCACTTCGGTCTAGGCCGATGGTTATGTTAGGTCCCCATAACTCTCACAAGCTTCACAATCTCATTTTTTCATGTTTTTGTGACCCATATAATGACAAAATTGCAGAATGGCTGGAGGATTCATACAGAAAGAATGTTCAAGGGAATGGTAAGGTCATGCTTGCTTTGTTTTTAAATGATGATGATAAAGGTAAGTATGATTTATTTTTGTCATATTTCGATATGCTACCATTCTTGTTACTAATATTCGATTTTGTTTTCATTGCAGGATTGGAGTTACTCCGATGGCTACATTGGAAGCATAACTTCAATAATTATTTTGATTTGTTTAGTAGTTAGAGTAGGTTTCCTTCGGTTTTCTTTCTCAATCTTTATTTTTGTAATAATGCAGTTATGAACACTAGTGGGTACACCAAGAGTACCATAATATGAATGTTGTCAGGGAAGTCCACTTTAATCCTTTTCTCTTTGCTTTTTCGTTTAATATTTCTTTTCAAAAATGCATTATCATCATGGAAATTTTAAAATGGAAAGTAAAGAGATAAGTAAATTTGAACTATCAATTCACGCAGATTCAACCCTGACCCAAGGTGCCACGAGTAGGACTGCACTCATCTTAATAAGTATTTTTCTATTTTATTTTAGTCTCTTTTATTTTTAATAATAATGTTTTTTCAAAGTAACATCTTATGCATCACTATCTTAAGAAAAGAACTTGTTTGCACATGAGATTTTATATGATTTAGTTATTCCTTTACTTTACAGTGGGATGCTAGTAGATCCCAAAGCTAAAGTTTATATTTGGCCAAAATAATTTCTGAAAGTGTGTTTTTGCTATTTCGATTTTGTTTTTTTTATGCACTTCTGATTTTGAATCCTATTAATAAAATTTGATTTCGTTTGTTGTGTTTTTTTTGTTTTCTTTGAATGATCTTTCTTCTTGACTGTCTTTTTGAATAAATATATTTCTGATCAAAGAGCGATTGTTGAAGGAAGCATTCATTTCAAGACTTATGTTTTTAAAAGCAATTTGAAATAGTTCAAACAGTTTCTGATGTTAAGGTTCAGCTCAGATAATTGATTTGTAAGTCAATTGAGTACTATGAAATCCTAAACGGTGTTTGTCAGAGTATTACCCCTGAAATGTGTCAAGATCTTTGGGAATTACGATTATCCTTAGACTTTTTACATCGTCCCTTCTCTTAAAAGATCACTTTTAAGTGCTTCCCCATTCTCTAGATGATTTCTTAACTGAAATCTAAAATCTCTAAACAATGATAAAACTTTCAATTTTTAAAGCAAATAAAAAAAAAATGATCAATTGTTCACTTGTATTGCAATTAACCTCCAGTACTATGATTGTATTATATATTTATTGATGACAAAAAGTATATAATTGTATTATTATTTAAAAGTGGAATAAGAGGGTTGGAAGCACTTATGTGTGGGAAGTGTGTGTAAACCCAGCTGGGTACTGAACAAGCTCGCTGGTAGTGGGTAAATGCACACATGATACCAAGAAAACTTCGTCAAGGTACTGAGCAAGCCTGTTGGAAGCAAAGCAATGTCGAGTCGAGAGGTAGTAGGTATATGATTTTAAATTAACTTTTATGGAAGTATACATCATGTGGATACAACTATTGGATGGGATTAAAGAATTTGAGTGGGTTAAATGGCATCCCTGTCGAGGCTATGGATGTCTGCTAGCAGCAGTGGCTCTCTCAATAGTATTGAAGTCTTTTTATAAACATCATGACTCTTTGATTAAAACACAACTTCAGGTTATAATCCTCTGTAAAAGCATTATTTTCTTCTTTTCTGATATTTTTCTATAAATCTGAGCTAATCTTAATATTGTGCAATATTAAAGTGGATTTATTTTAAGGTAGCTTAAAATTATATCCAAGTCTTATTCTTCTTCCTTGTGATGAAATTTTAATAGGTCAGAGATAACTGCTTCTCCCAGTGAGTCACCATTTGTTGGGCCCCAACAACCCCCTTCTTTATTTTTAATCAAAATCTAGTGTCCCTCAAAGTTTTACTTGGATTCTTCGGGTTTTTTTTTCCTTTGTCTTGATTGGATTGGTATTGGTTTTCTTTGTTTCGAGGTTGGTTTGATTTTATATTCTTTTCTTTTTTGGGGTTTGAATTTCATGAAATTCAAATGCCATTTTGTTTTTATTTCTACATATTTTTTATGTTGATGAACGAGCTTCATAATTTGGGAGTTTGTTATTACCTCTTCCTTATTGAATTTATCTGCTATGAGAATGTCTTGGTTGAAGACTTGTATTAAAAACAATGATTTTACAAGAAGAAGTGACACATCGTTTCTATGACATTTGTTCATAGTTGATCAATTTTGAATGAGGGAGAGACAAACATAGAAATCTTAATTTAAATGAAAACATTAATTTTTGTCAACTCTTTACTTTAGTTTAAATTATGATTATGTTTTCGTCTTTTTCTCAATAGCAATCATTTTCACAAAATCATTTGGTAGGTTTAATTAATTAAATTATATTTTCAATTTGCATCTCATTTCAAAATTAAAAAAATAATAATAATTATTATTATTATTATCTATCATTTGTTTTATTTTGTGAAAACACAAAATTAATATTTTTCTCCTTTCCATCAACTTGAAGCTTCTAGAATTTTAAGATCATATTTGAAAGGAAAATATAAACAATGTTTGTTTAGAACTTATAGATGGTTTAAATTAATTTTAATTTTATTGTTCTAGATTTTGTTTTATTCACAATTTTTAGGTTATTAATTTGGTTTCTTTTTGCTTCACAGGTTTCTATTATCATTTATTTGGTACGGATATGATCATGGCTTGATTTTATTATCTAAATACGTTCAAGATAATTGATCCAAAAATAATATTGGATTGTTGCAAATAATTTATGAGCAACAACAGATAAGATTTGGAAATGTGTTCAATAACAGATAGACGATTTTGCGAGACTTGTTTTAGCCAAACTGTAAGGAATCTGAAGAAATGGTTGAAAACCCATATGTGAAATGGACCCATTTAGCTTAAACAAGGAAATTTTCCTAAACAAATGTACGATTTGAGAGATATGCATGTCTCTTTAAGAAGCAAATTTCAGGTGGCGGAAATTAATACTGACACCCAGACTGTTCATTCATTGTATAAATATATGAGAAAGTTCAGAGCCAGGAGTTCCAAGAAATTCAAAGGAGGATTTTGATCCTTTATTCTTTGCATATTATCTATTTTGTAACCTTTTCTTTTCAAATGGAGTAACGGATGCTTGGAATTTTAGGAGAATAGACGAGTATTTTCGAAGAAGAATATGAAATTTCAGATTGCTTAATGGATTTTGTCCTGTGAGTAAACTGGTTTTATTTTCATTATAATATCTTCATATTCTTTGAGTAATTGATTATGCATTGATTTAAATTAGCTTTAGACTGTTTTATCAATACATGGTTGATTGCTATCATTTATGTATTAATTTTTGCAATCTTTAAGAGACTATTACCCCAAAAATTCTTCATGTATCATATGATGAACATATTTTGTTGAAACTATATGAGAAAGCAGTTTACTCTTTCTTTTTTGTCTTGTGTAGACTGTGCACTATTTTTTTCATTGTCTTCTCATGTAATTTATTGATTTGAAATGTTATCTATGTCGAATTAGCTTTAGTCAGTTCTGCACATAATATTTTATATCATGCTTTTTTTATGTTGTTCATTATCTTTTGGTTTAGTTTATATCTATGACTAATCATCTATTCAATTATTTTGAGTTTACATCTGATGCTAGATAGTTGGTAACACCATTCCCAAGAATCGGAATTTCTTTCATTTTTAGTTATTGGACATTTCAAGGTCACATGATATATACTTATTTGTCTTTCTATCGTCATTAACTCGCTCTAGAATATGAAACACTTCCTTGAATTTATTTAGGAAGTACTATGATTTCTTTTGTCATAGGTTTACACTTGACACAGGTTAAGAGGAGCTCATACAAATACAGAGAGATGAATTTAGCATAGTACCATTGATCAGTGAGACGTTAATTAGCTTTGTCTATTTTCATCAAATCATTACAATTATGTTCATTCGCTATTTAATAGTTTGATAGTTTGATCATTAGAATAAGTTTTTCTTTTACTTAATCGGTTTAAGAAACATCGTTTCAAACAATCTCTTTCGCAAAGCTTTATTTAAACTTTGCAAACTGTATATCCTCATTGTATATTAACACTCTTGTTGTACATTTGTAATTAGTGTGTCGATCGTTAAGATCATTTCATTAGTTAGTTTATTCCTTTTAGTTATTTTTAGGACCCTAGTTGGCTAACAGAGCCATTAAACCTGTCAAGTTAGATCATACCAAATGGCTTGGGTTAAATAGACAACCCCAGTCTGGATCTATCCTTCTCGTTGACGGTGTGTCATAAACACCCATCAACAGCCTGTTGAAAATAGGGGTTAAATGATATGTGTGTATATCCCAAAATATGACAGTTGTGAGAAAAATGAAATATTTTATTGTATATGAGCCCGTTCTAAGTAAAAACCTCTCTCGGTTTTTCCAAATTCATATCCAGTTGTTCGGGATATTGGTTCGAAGAAGATGTGTCAAACAGGAAAATCTAAAATCCCAAAACATAGGGCTCAAATATTCTCTATATTATCCAAAACAATGGCACCTATGAAAAATATGAGAGAGGTTATTTAGTTTCATCCTATTTTGGAGAAAATCCTCTTTCAGTTTTTCAAAATGAGTCTTGGTTTTCCCAGAATCCACCTCAGAGGATGATTGGTTAAACGTTGTGAAAAGCGATTTTTTTGGGGGGAGAGGTGGTATTTCAGAGGGGGGTAGGTGGAAAGCGTTTTTTTGGGGAGAGGTGGTATTTCAGAGGGGGGTGGAAACGGCATTTTAGAGTAAACCCAAAATTCTGTGGAGGTGAAAAGTGGCGGGAGGTGGTTTTACTTTCCATACCCCTTGGTTGAGTGAGAGATAACCAGAAATGTATCCATATGAAAGTATGCCTTTTAAACTAGGATATGTTTTAGTTTTTATTTAATTTGTATTTAGTTTTTTTTATTCGTTTTTTTTTGTTTTTATATATAAAAAAAAAAAAAAAAAAAAATATGTAATTTTATTTGTTTTTTTTAATTTCATCAATCATTAATTATTAATATTTTTATATTGAAATTCTTTATTATTGTTTTGTATTAAAATAATATATGTTTAATTCCACTTATTATTACACTAACCTATTTTCTAACTTAAACAAACTAACCTAATTGCTAATTATTTAAATTATTAATTTAATTAGTTATTAAACTAATTAATATTTTATTTAATTATTTATCCTGGGTTATCTAACTTTGTTTTATTTAGGGAAGAATGGTGGGAGAATGATGAAGTGAATGGATGGAAAGGGGATTAGAGGAACGAAAATAGATGGGTTGGCAAGGATAAGTAGATGATGTAGCAGGAAGATGGGTGAAGGATGATGCAAAATGGAGAGGGAAGCGAGGCGAGTCAGCAAGCTAGGAGCTTCATCATTACACCAACAAATGATATCTGAATCATTAGATTTATTATAATTATAGGACCCTAACATAGGCTTCACCTGGGGATGGAAAATATTTCAAGAGGTGACAAGAACCACAGAACTCTAAATTTGCAGACTAATGCCTTATCTATTGGGTTGATCCCAAAACTTTATTCTACAACTTGTGCATGTTCTGATCCTTCAACGGAAACCAAATCAAACTGAAGACTGAAATTTGAAATGCATGCTAAAATGGAAACTGTACTGCAATTTGAAATTTAGATTGAAAAAATTGTTGAAAGGAATTTTCAAAGGGTTGAGCTTATTTGCACATTACTACCTACCCTACACTACTAAAAAACATGTTGAATCAAATAATACAAAAATGTCAATGAAGCCAGTCAAGTAGTTGTTGAAACAAGTGGACTATGTGACTGTTTGTTAGCACAATCAAAAGGACAACTTGACCTTTTGTCCACAGAATCAAAATTGCAAAGTGTAATGGCCACTACTAAAAACATGATTGATCATTTATGCTGAAAAAATCTTCCATGTAGTCTCCTATGGGATCAGGAAAGACACAACCTATTTCTTGGCTTTCAACAAATTTACGGTCATAATTGGGTATGGCAAATATGATTTTTACACCATTATATAGTTCCTAATATTGCTGCAAATGTTTTGTCGAACTTTGAAATGAGACTCATGTTGAACAAGACCATGAAGATGGTTGCCTAATTAAGTCTATATCACAACTATTTTTAAGCTCATAGTTGGCCAATGGAACAAGAATTTGATTACAAAGATCATCCAACACATCAGTTATTGGATCCTGTCGAAATTGGAATGATTGTTGCATTGGTTTCAATGACACTTCATAGTTTTCTATGCGTTTATCATTTAGGACATGATCAAGATTCTTCTTTAAAAACTGAAATGAATTAAAGCTTAATGGTACAAAATTATTTTGAATTAACTCATATTCTGTTTCAGGATCTAAGCTTTCATCTAGAATTTGAAAATCAATGTAGCTCAAGGGCTACAATTATGGGTGTAGAAAAACTTCCATATCATCAATGACATCTTCAATTGATTGATCAGAACATTCTCCATCCCTACTATCAACAACTTGCTTATAGTTTTCTCTCAGAAACTGAAATGAATATAAACATAAGGGAAAAGACTTTCCACTTACTTTGAGATTTTTCTACATTTTCCTCGTTGATTTCATAATTAATATGCACAAAATGATTGTCATATTTGAGTTGTAACTGAGCTTCCTTCTCCCAAAAGCATTCCACGGCTTGTTTTGAACAGTCGGCATCTATTTCAACCACATAATCATCATCATATTGATCATACTTGGGTAGATTATCCTGGTAAGAAAGGTCATCAATCATACACATCAAATCAGGTGTTGTCTCTTCTACGAGATGATTTGGATTTTCATTTGTGTCCATGTTATGAATTGAATACATAAAATATTCTTTATGTCATCTAGGACACCAAGGGTGAGATACAAAATGCTTGGGAACAATGACCCTTTCTTTCTCTGTAATCAATGGAACATGATTCTTTTGGACAACAATTTCATTTCTCATGATAACTTTTTTCATCATTTCTTTCATTGTGCTGGTCAGAATGTCTAGTTTTTCTTCTGAATATTTCAGTTGCTCCTTTGCTATTTTCTTCCTTTTTTCTTCCTTGACCTTTGAACTTTTGAACAGCAAATTAGCTTCCACACTTATTGCACTATCCTGCATCTCCTTGAATGTAGTAGATTTCCTTTCTCTCAAATGAAATTCCATCTCTAGATCAAAGGCATTTGGGTAGTGTAAGAGAGATAAACCAGGAGGGGGTTTTATATTAGCAGGCATTGAATTGTAAACTTGATTGAATCTGGTTGAAAAGTGTTGCACTATTTCTCCTAGTTGTCTTTTCAAATGATCATACTCTTCTAAAATAAGAAAAATATTTCTCTTGATCTCCCATCTACCAAGGAAGACTTCTAAAAACTGATTAAAATTGGATATGCTTGCATCCGACAAACTTTTGAACCATTCCTTAGCTCTATCTTGCAAAGATAGAGCAAAAAGTATGACGCAGACATCATTTTCCTCAACCTCAAAAAGATCCAGAAAATTCTCAAAACCCTGAATGTCTTTCTCACCAGTGATGTTACCATATTCCCCATCAAACCTGGGAAGATATTTGTAATAATTTGTAGGGAAATCATGGAGTATAGGAGGTAAGACAAGGGGCTTGTATCTATCTAGAATATTTATAGGTGTAGGAGTATGTACAGGGACTGTAAAACTAGGCTTGATCTCTTGAGGCTCATCAGGTTGAATTTGATCAACATAAGTTTCAGCAAGATGGTCTTGGTTGGGATCATAAAAAGAAAAGAAATATTTAAAAATAAAACCTATTATAACTTGGATAAAATTCCAACTTGCATACCTGATCTTTTCAGATTGTCTTGTCGTGTTTCAGGTTATTCCTCCAATGGAGTCTTTGAAAATGATTGGAGTTGATTGGAGCCGCCAAGTGGATGATTCAACCTTCTTGAGTATGATCACTGTCCACCATCAGTAATCAGATCTGGAACTTGATATGTTTTTCTGAGGAACATCCCTAGTATGGTCGCCACTATGTTAGCACTATGTAATTTATCAAGCTGAGGAAGAAATTGACAGAGGTAACCACAAACCGCTTTGGAGTCCAGGATCTATCTATTATTTTTAGCTTTGTTTTAAATAAAATATTAGGCTAGCTATCTAGTTCAGGGTTTTGATTTAAATAATTGGGTAGGAACAGAGAAGAAGAACCATTGGGCTATGGAGTCACAACAAAAAATTAATCAAATCCAATTTTTGTAAGGTTAATCTGTAGGGCAAGGTAGTTAAAACATTGGATCTCAAAGTTTTAAATGAAAGGTGGAATAGAAGATAGGAAACAAAATCGATAGAATATGGAGAGAAAATAAGAATTCTCCACCTGTATCTCAAAGGAAAACATAGAAATTATCAACAACCAGAATAGAGTGTCTAATTCAAAAAATTATATTATTTTAATTTTTGAAGACAATTCAGACAGAAATGTGATTATGAAGACAGGAAAAACAATTACATAATAAAATACATCACCAGGGCATTTGACACAAGAATCGTGCAATTGTATTATTTCAAAAATAAAAATATTCTCACTGTGAGCTACATTACAATGATGGTCTTCATCTTCTCAAATTCCACACTAACCAGCCCTCTTCACGTTTAAATTATAAAAATATATAGAAAAAATTCTCCCTCGGAATCAGGAGGTCGAATTCAACAACCTGGCCAAAAATAGAAATAATTTCCTCAAAGTTCTGAATTGTTTGCCATGAAAAAAGGGTCAGATTGTTGAAAATAGGGGTTAACTCGAACGCTTGTATCTCCAAAAATATGACATTTGTGTGAAAACTGAAAGAGTTTATTGTATATGATCCTGTCCTCAGTAAAAACCTCTCGTGGGTTTTCCAAATTCATCTCTAGCTGTCCGGGATCTTGGTTTGAAGAAGATGTGTCAAACAGGATAATCCAAAATCCCAAAAAATAGGGCTCAAAAATTCTCTTGCTTATCCCAAACCATGGCACCTGTGCAAAATATGAGAGAGCTTATTTAATTTCAGCCTGTTTTGGAGAAATAACTCTTTCAGTTTTTCAAAATGAGTCCTTATTTTCCCCTAATCCACCTTGGACGACGATTGGTTAAACGTTGCGAAAAGTGGTTTTTTTGGGGGGAGAGGTGGTATTCCGGAGTGGGGGTAGGAAAGTGGTTTTGGGGGAGAGGTGGTATCCTAGAAGTGGGTAGGTAGTAAAATGGTATATAGGGCCAAAAATCCCATGGAGGTATTGCATGGGGAGGTGGTTGTACTTTCCAGACCCACCTTGGTTGAGTGACATAAGGAGGGGGGGGATCGTCTGGAATATGGAAAGGTGAGTGTTTTAAACTTAGTATATGTTTTTAAGTTTTTATTTAATTTGTTTTTGTTTTATTTGTTTTAATGTTTTATATTGTTCTGTTTTATTATTTATGTGTTTTATTTATTATATGTATTTTTATTTGTTTTTATTTTAATTTTTTAATAATTATTAGTTATTAATATTTTTTATATTTAAATCTTTTATTGATGTTTTGTATTAAAATAATATTTGTTTAATTTTAATTTATTATTACACTAACCTAATTTCTAACTTAAATAAACTAACCTAATTACTAATTATTTAAATTATTAATTTAATTAGTTATTAAACTAATCAATATTTTATTAATTATTTATCCTGGGTTATCTAACTCTGTTTTATTTAGGGAAGAATGGCAGGAGAACAATGAAGTGAATGGATGGAAAGGGGATTAGAGGCGTGATATTAGATAGGTTGGTAAGGATATGCGGATGATGTAGCAGAAAGATGGGTGAAGGATGATGCAAAATGGATGGGAAAGTGATGTGAGTCAGCAAACCAGGAGCTTCATCATGAGACCAGCACATGATATTTGAATCATCAAATTTCCTATAATTATAGGACCCTAACAGGTGCCACACCCACAAAGAGGATTAAAATATTCTAATTAATTGTTGATTTTAGGAAGGGATCCTAAACTCACATATTGGACTCCTATATAAAGGAGAGATATCATTGTGACATTACATCATCATAGAGTGACATCATGGAGTTAGCATAAGTGAGTAAACACTTGTGCTAAGGGGTATGGAGATTGTGTCAAAGAGACTTCTAGACCTAGGCAATCTATTCTAGGATTTCTGGATCAGAATGTGAAGGTGAGGAAAGATGCATGTGTGAAGAAAAATGAGTGTTTGTACTTATACATGGTTTGCAGGAGGATGAGTTGTGTATATATGAAGGTTGCATAAGGACAAATCACATATAGGGTATACACGATTTTCAGTGGAGAAAAGAGCGTATGTTCATGGATTTCCAGTAAGGTGAATTATGTATCTAGTTTTCTGGGAAAGTATAGATCTGTATATTCTGATAGGTGATGTCAATAGGTTGTATAGGTGATCTACAAAAAATTCTTGGGTAGAGGATATTTCAAGAATATTGTTGAGGTTTTGTTTTCTGATTTGTATATTGGAGAATAAGGGTGTTCTTAGTTTTGGTGACTTTGAGAGAACAAGGTTGTGCTTAGATTTTGGTGATATTTTATTGGATGGGAGGGATGATTTTTCCCTCGGGATTTATAATATTAATAATATTACAGAACTGAACTTGTGTCTCATGTATATTGATGATTCATCTATGATCTTTTTGTTTCCGATGCATATGTTTTTAGTCAATAATTTTCAGTGTGAAATTGTTCGGCGATAACAACTAGGATTTTATTGTTAGATCACTAGGAAGCAATTTTTAGATATAAAAATTAGTCACATAGAGTTTCATGTGAAAATTAACATGGTTTCATATCTTGGGATTTGAAGAGAAGGATATCATCTTGAAACACATTGTTGGCTACAACATTAGAAGAGTACTGTACTTGTTCTTATTCTTGTTCATGTTCTTGTTATTGTTTTGGGCACGTCACTATGGAAACTTGGTTGGTGGATAGTGGAGATTCTCTTCATATGACAAGGTCACATAAATCACTCACCAATATAACAGAGAAAAACTCATGATTGTAGGTGGAACTTGAAGATAATGCCAAGTATGCAGTCAAGGGAGTTGGAACATCTTTGTTTCAGCTAAAGTCCGAAAATCCTCTCAAGATGAGTGAAGTGTTATATGTAACTGGAATAAATAAGAACCGACTCCCTATATCTGCAGTGGAGGACAGAGGGTATTTATGGACAAGTTCTTTCTTGAACAAAGGGATTGAATATTGACTCAGTAGAAGTCATTGGGACTTGTGATGGAAGCCTCTACAAGCTGACAGGTCAGCCAAATCAGGCCCCGATGCATGACAATGATAACCCATCCTAGCTTTGGCATAGGATATAGGGACACTTGCACCACCAAGATTTACCAATGTTAAGAAAGATGGTCGCAGGTCTCCTAGAGTTCAAAATTGAGTATCAAGGAATATGAAAAGGTTGTACACTTGGCAAGAATGTCAAGGTTGATTTTCCAAGAAGTGATAGTAGGTCCAAGAAGATCCTGGACCTAATGGATTCATATGTGAGTGGACCAATGTTTTTTCTATTTACAAGTGGTTGCTCGTATTATGTAACTTTCATTGATGATTATTCCAGGAGGACATGGATCTTCTTCATTAAGATCAAGGATAAAGTATTCAGTCAATTTAGAGAGTTCAAGGCTCTAGTGGAGAATCAAACAAGGAAGACGCTCAAGAATTTGAAGTTAGACAATGGGGGCGAGTATACCTCCAACGAGTTCAAAAATGTTTGTAAGAAACCAATAATTAAGAGGGAGAAATATGCATCTTTCAACCCTCAATAGAATGGGGTTGCCAAGAGGAAGAACCAAACCATAATTGAGGCTTCCAAAGAAATGTTGTATGACTAAGATCTACCTATGACACTTTAGGTAGAAGCATGAAACATGAAAGTTTACATTCAGAAAAAGACTCCTCATGGGATATTGCAGAATAAGACTTCTGAACAGGAATTCACAGGAGTGAAACTAGAGATAGGGAATTTAAGGATATTTATCTATCCAGTATACATCCATGTTCCCAAGGTGAAGAGGAAAAATTTAGAACCGTATGGGAGGAAGGGAACCTTTTTAGGATACAAGGAGACTTCAAAATCCTACAGCATCTACATTCTAGGATAGCAATATGTTGAGGTCAGTTAGGATGTCATGTTTGAGGAGGATGTGGCTTTCAATAGGTCCCTCAAGATCACAGCAGGTGGTGAGGAATAGGAGTATTCGGAGGCTGAGGAGAGTACAATACCATTTTGTACAAAGGAGTGGCCCTCATATCATGAGGAGGAGTTGTAGGAGTCTATGGACCAAGTAGATCCTCCTAGAAACTAGGACACGAGACCTATATGGCTTTGTGAGACCTTGAAGACTATGGAGGGACATACAATTCCTAGCGATACCCACAAAGATAAAATACCTTCGGAGAGATTTGGCTCATATGTGGCTCTTATGAGAAATATCATTGATTTTGATCCTTCCATATTTAAGGAAGCAATAGGCCAGTAGGTTTGGAAGGTTTAAATGATGGAGGAGTACCAATCCATCATGAAGAATGACGTATGGGATATAGTTCTACGACCGAAAGGGAAGTCAGTGGTAGCTTCCAAATGGATCTACAAGATCAATCATACTACATATGGTAGTATCAAGAAGTATAAGGCAAGGTTCATAGCTATAGGGTTCTCCCAGAAAGAGGGAGTAGACTACGAGGAGAAGTTTTCTCGAGTATCCAAGTATACATCTATCAAGACAGTTATTTGTCTCCCTTCAGTCATGAAGTGGAAGATTCATCTGATGGATGTAAATATAGCTTTCCTTAATGGTGTAATTGAGGAGAAGGTGTACATAGAGAAACCTCAGGGATTTTAGGTACATGAGAGGGATTCTCATGTTTGCAGATCAAAGAAATCCTTATACAGACTCAATCAAGCACCTCAAGAATGGTACTCAAGAATTGACAGGTATTTGCAAAGCTTGGGATTCACTAAGAGTGAAACAGACCCCAACCGGTATCTCTTATAGGTTGGTAAGAGTCCTCTCATATTGGTATTATATGTTAATGATCTATTCCTCACAAGGTATGAGGAAATCATTTCGAAATGCAAGAAGGATTTGGCTTCAGAATTCAAGATGAAAGACATTGGTTTGATGCATTACTTTCTGGGATTAGAGGTGTGGAAACAACCATGTGAGATATTCCTTGGACATGGGAAGTATGCAATTGAGATACTGAAGAGGTTCAGGGTGATGGACTGTAAGTCCATGACTACACCTATGACCATCAATCTGACAATGTTGGGAGCTTCAAATTCAGACTTGGTGGAGATTCAAATTCATGGTTGAGTCGATACAGGTGCATTGGTTGGCAAAAAAACATGTGCTCAGGTACCTTTGAGGTACAATTAGATTTGTTTTGAGATATGTTTGGACTAATGGAGTTAAGTTGCATGGATATTCATACTCTAATTGGGCAGGAAGTGTAGTTGTCAAGAAGAGTACTTCTAGTGCTTTCTTCAGTTTGGGATCAGTAGTAGTTTCATGGTTCAGTAGGAAGCATAATTTAGTGGCATTCAGTTCAACAGAGGTAGAGTATATGGAAGCGAGTTTGGAAATTTGTGAGGATATTTGGCTTTGCAAGCTTCTTGCAAGGTTACTTGGTCAAAAGTTGGAACCTTCTATGATTCATTTGTGACAATCAAAGTTGTATCAAACTCTTGAAGAACCCATATTTTCATTATAAGTGAAAACACATTGACATAATATACCACTTCATTAGAGACAAGTTCAAAAGGGAGCTATGAAGATCCAACACATTTCCATAGACGAGAAAATTGTCGATATTCTCACCAAACTCCTAGTGAAGGGAAAAATTTTCTACTTCATAGACAAGCTAGGAGTGGTAGAGAATACCTCCCTTGCTAAGAGGGAGTGTTGTTTTTTTCTATATTTGGGAGGTATTCCCACTAGAGAAAAAGGTGCCAAGCATGTGAGAATTTTCATTGGAAGCAATTTTTACTTTCATTTCAGTGAAATTGACCTAGAAATTAGGCTAGGGCCTTGTGGGAAAGTTGATGGGATTTGTAGGTTTGTGTGGGGGTGTCACACCCACAAAGAGGATTAAAATATTATAATTGATTGTTGAGTTTAGTAAGGGATCCTAAACTCACTCATTGGACTCATATATAGAGGATATATTCCATTGTGACATTACATCATCAAAGAGTGACATCATCGATTTATCCTAAGTGATTAAACACTTGTTCTAAGAGGTATGGATATTGTGGCAAAGAGACTTCTACACCTAGGTGATCTGTCCTAGTATTTCTGGATCATAATGTGAAGGTGAGGAAAGATGCATGTGTGAAGAAAACTAATATTATGTACTTATACATGGTTTGTAAGAGGATGAAGCATGTATATACACGGGTTTTAGAAGGACAAATAGTGTATATGGTATATGTGATTTGTGGTGGATCGTAAGGTGAATCGTGTATCTGGTTTTCTGGGTAGGTACAGATCCATACAATATGACAGGTGATGTTAGTAGACCATACAAGTGATCTACAACATATTCTTGGGTAGAGGATATTTCCAGAATATTGTTGAGGTTTGGTTTTTTGATTTGTATATTGGATAACAGGGGTGTTCTCAATTTTGGTGAATTTGAGAGGACAAGCCTATCCTTAGATTTCGGTGATATTGTATTGGCTAGGAGGGTTGTTTTTTCCCTCGGGATTTTTGATGTTAACAAGATTACATAACTGGAATTATGTCTCATGTATATTGATGATTCATCTTTGATCTTTGTGTTTCTGTTGCATATGTTTTCAATCAATAATTTTCAGTGTGAAATTATTCAGTGATAACAACTAGGATTTTATTGTTAGATCACTAGGAAGCAATTTTCAGATCTGAAAATTAGTGATAAAGAGTTGCATGTGAAAATTGACAGAGGAAAACAAGAAATTATTGGGGGAAAAGAGATAGTTCAATTGACAAGAAAGTAAAAGAAAAGAAAGAAAATTTGGGAACAAAAGGGAACAATTCGGTTCTGGAGGAGATAAAAGTGGGGAACATAAAAAGGGAAATTTGAAGAAACATCATAGAAGAGGAAGGAACACTATTTTTTAGTCGAATAGTGTAGAATAGTGAGCAGGATTTCCATTCATGGAGTTTGAATGAGTATTGTACCAAATTTGGCTGAAAAATGTAATGAGAATGTTGAGTAAAATTTTATGTCTGGTTAATAAATAATCTTGAGTCCATGTTAATGGTGTTTTCTATTGTTTCCATATTTTTCCTATGACTATAATTTATCTTGGCATTCTTTAAGTTGTTAAATTTATGTTAATGTTGTTAGTTGTTAGTTGTTAGTTGTGCACTATCTGAGTAGAAACATGTTCATGTAGGTGATTTAGTACAGGGTCAACGATGACTGCATCGAGTGGTATCAAAACTAGTTAATCTCCTAAGATGTGAGAGATAGTGCCTAGAAGTAAGGCATGTGAATGTTATTCCAAGTGAGGCTTGAAAGACAACTTATAAGGATGTTTCCACAAAGAGAAGGAGCAACATAAGGAAGTGCTAGAAACAAGGAATTAGAGGAATTATGGAGCATAAAAGAAATAGAAAACAGAAGGCTTGGAGATGCTAAAATGGATTTAGAAACTAAGGATGAGCCTGAAGAAGAGAGAAATATTGAAGAACTAGTAGACCCATCAATAAAATTTATATATTTTTTGAAAGACAGAGGTAGCGCAAGGGTGGAAGTTTCATGCTACAATGGTAGTTTGAAAACCGAGACTCTCATTGATTAGATATGAGAGCTCAAAAGATATTTGAGTATGAAAATGTTTAGGATCCCAATCAGGCTCAATTTTCCATGAATAATTTAAAGGGCCATGCTACACTCTGGTGGGATATGTTACAAAATGACAAAGTAGACAATCAACAAGAGAATATTAGAACCTAGAGGAATATGGTGAGAAAAATCGAGGAGAAATTTGTTGGACATGTAGTTTTAGGAATGGGACAGTGAGAAGAGACGAGGTACAGGGAAAAGGAGAAGGATTAATAAGATAAAGAAAATCAAGAAAGAAGGGAGAGAAAAGAGGAGAATACAGGGGACATGAAAGAACATCTAGCACAAAATCTAGGAAAATGAGTCGAGCATAAGCTATATCCATCTCATAATGAGTTGTCGCCAACCGAGAATGAGTGGTAGCCAAATAATTATGAGCTGGAAAAACACCGTGATAAAAATGCATAAATATGTAAAACAATTGAGTCGGTCGAGGGGTTTTTTGGGTTGTCGTTGTTGTTTTGGTGGGTTATTTGAAGGATAAACCTCCATTGTAGCACAGAGCACAAGAATAATTCCATAAATATAATAAATAAGCAAACACTATGTGGATGTATCTCGGAGGGGGGTGGACCATGGAAAATTTGTGTATAATTGTGTTGTGGGATGATCATTTATGTCTGTATTGTGTTAATTCTTTCCTTTACTATGGATGAATGTTTATATTTATTGATATTGTTGATATATTAATGCACAGTAGTCTTAATTGTGTTCTTAAATACTAAGTGGCATCAATATGGACTGATATGCATACAGAATTAAGTAACAATTTTAGGTTAACTAGGATCTAGTGTGCAAAAGGATCATGTAGGTATGACAGAGTCTGTTTCCCTTCTTTCCCTAACCACTCCAACATATTGGTTCCTTCACTCCCCATAAAGATACCTCGGGTGAGACTTCACCTGCTTACAGGTGATGTCGAAAGGTCCGATGTATGTAGGGTTTGTTGGACTAATTAACTTGAACCCAAGGTCTTGAACCTACCTACGTGTGCACCAACAAATGGTTTTGTTGTCGGGACCCAAAAGATGGAAGCAAGGGAATTTTTTGGAGAGAAACAAGGAAGGAGATAATCGAATGGCTGGCACAAAAAGAACAAGAATTTTCTCATAAGAAGAATAACAACCCTCACTTAAAGAATAAGCAATGGCTACGAAGGTATGTGTACATTCTTGGCACAGGGGCAGACCCGGGGTTCAATGCTTCAACAATGCACCAACAAAACCCTAACTACCGACCCTTTCGGCAACACCTGTGAAGCAGATGAAGTCTCACTCGAGGTAGAGGTAGGGGGGTTGTAGGACTCGGATGTCTGCAACCTAGCTAGGACACAGATCTGTGATTACAACACCTTAATAGAGAACTTATCAGTTAACATTCATCAGTATTTAACCCATATATACATCGCAGATTCAAACCCTAATTACAAAACAACGCAGTATTCAACCAGATCTAACAGTTCCAATCACTTAGCACATCATATCTAGCATTCATTCACGTTACTAAGCACTAAGCTAGTATATTAGATGCATTTAACATATATCATTGCACTAAGCATACATCACATCAATAACATAACAATTATAATGCACAAAACATCCACAACACAAGATATACGTGGTTCACCCCAGTGTGGGGCTATATCCACCAACTCTTCTCTTCTTTATTGTCTTCTCTCAATATTCTACAAGAACATAGCCAGAGGAACCCACTCCACATAGGACAGGAGATCTGTGCACACCTCACCAGATCCTCCTTCCCCAAGCTAGGTTTGAGCACAAAGCCTTATTATAATCTTCACACAAGCTTATTATACTCGCTTGCACTTAGATCTGCAATTTCTTAACACACAGTAAGCACAAAGCCTTTTCAATCACATAAATCAAACTCTAGCACTTAGTACCACATCCCCTAGATCACTTATGTTTCTTACATCACCTATATGTCTATTTATACATTAAAAAAGGGACAAAACATGGGTAAACCCATGGGTCGACATCCCATATCTGTTACATAAACCCTACAACCAAATATGCCCTAAGAAGGCGTCGATATCCCTCAATCTCTACTTTTCCTTGCGCTCCGCCTTTGACCAGCTTGTTGAAGTCCCAAAATTGGTCAAACGTGACCAAGGTTCTCCAAAACTTGGTCAAGGGCCAACAGGCCCCCAGCACTCACCTGCGACTCGTCCCAAGTCACTCTGGTATGGGTAACTCTGCCTCAAATGCCTCGAGCTTGGCTCGAGCTGCTTTGACTTGTTGCTTCGTTAGAGCCTCCTGCTCAGCGACCTCTTGAATGACCTTCTCGGTGACAGGTCCTTCCAATCATTGTTCAACTGAGGTGACTACTTGTTCTTGTTGTGCACCTTATCCTTCAATCTCCTCAAAAAGTATGCAAGCTACATTTTGCACTGGCTGAAGTCATTGGGTTACTTCCATGACCTTACTCTGAATAGCATGGACCTGTTGTTGAACCATGTGTTATTCCTGGGCTCTTTTCATCCTCTCAACCAGTTACAGTAGCTTTAATTGTGCTTGCACTGTTGTTTCTTGTTTTTTTTCCTCCTGGATCTGTGGCTCCAGTGTCCTGAGCTCGAGGTCCTCTATAAGGTGATCGTAGGTCTGCGCACTTTGAATATTGAGTTGTTTTCATTCCAAGGCTAATGCCTTGATTCTCTCAAATTCACTCCTTGCAGTTTCTTCTCTTAGATCTCGCACTTCCTGCAGAATGCTTGGAACTGCTTGTAACTCTAGTTTGACTATCCTTTGTTGGAGTTGTTGAATGGCTTCGAAAAGATTCCCTACTTGTCTTTCTACTGGGTATTCTTCCATCTGTTCTAATCCCATCACATAGAGAAGTTCTCTAATGACTTCTTCTTTAAATCCAATCTTCTTTGCAAGCAAATGTTCCTTCTCCTTCTAGATGTGCACTCTATCCTCTGCAAAATTGGCTTGGAGGTCATCTCTTTCTTGTTGCGCAACCCAACATTGTTCTATGGATTTCTCTTTTTCTTTCTTTAAGGCCTCTGTGGCTTGTTCCTTTTCCTCCTGGACATGACAAAGTTGAGCTTCAGTCACATCTGTTATTCGGCGTAGCTAGGCAGGTTCATCTCCCAACACTGTTACTTTTGATGAAGGGGGCATGGTAGACATTGCGCGGTTGGAGTGGAGGGCTTATTGTACCCCTTTCAGCTCTACTTCAATTCTTTCATACATGGTCTCTTGTTTGTCTTGATTGCATTGTACGATATCTTCTAACGTATCAGAGACAATGGGGATGATGAAATCTATGTCATCCATCGTGAGCATAGTCTGCATATGTGGTTTAGTAGCTTTGGACTTCTTCTGCAATGTAGGTTTTGTGGGGGAAACCTTTCTTTTCTTGGAGGTCTCAGATTCGTTAATAGGGTCCCTAAGCAGTGTTACTTCTCCTTTTTTTTGCTCATTTTCTTCTCCTTTGTCTTCTTCTTTGTCTTCTTATTTGTCTACTTCATCATCACCTCCCCCTCAAGGTGATTCTGAAGCAATCTCTTTTGATGTGTTGTTCATCTTTTGTACCTCTTCCTTTTTCTTCCTTCTACTATTGTTGGGTGAATCATACTCTTTGTGAGTGACCATAGGACTTCCAATTAGGTTTGAGTCAGACAGTTCTTCCTGGTTGACTGGTACAAGGAGCTATGCAAGCCACTCCTTAGTTATTTCTTCCATGTCCTCCTTAGTGAGCTTGTAGTAAGATTGGAGCTCTTCTTTATGTTTGTCTCCTTGCACAATGATATAAATAAAATGTTTATATGCATGGAACTTCACAAATGGTCTAAATATGTGCAAGGTATTCGGTGTCATGCGAGGGGAAGACTCAATAGCCCTCTTCAACTACAGGTAATAGGTGTGGAACACCGTCTTTGACAGCCATTGTTTAGTGATGTCACTAGAATACTAGATCATGGTGAACTGGGTAGATAAGGGTTATGATGGCTCAATCTCAGGGAAGATCGCACCTTTCAGCATCTCCCAAGCAATGAAGTCAATCATGATCAGCAGCTAACTGAAGTGGAACTCGTAGCCCTGATCTTGAGCTTCACAGTAGTCTTGCTCTAACTGGTTGACGAGGAAGCTCACCAAGTTCATTTGTAGCCCTTCCACACATTTTCCTGCGAGGTCGACGACAAACCCCGTGACCTGCATCAATTTTTTCTTCCTTACTAGCTTACCAAGAATCAACTGGCAGGCTAGGCACACTGCAACATTCTATATGGAGGGTACCTTGTAGCCCCGCTTCCCCTTTTCTACATCGCCATAGGTGTCTTTGATTCTCTGTGCCAGGGTGCAATCTGCAGCCTTTCCTGGATAAAATGCTTGTGGGTCTGGTCCTTGCATGCTTAGACCAGTGATCATATGGATCAACACTGGATTGACGGTGATATGCATGTCCAACCACATATAAACACCATGGAAGCATGAAAGCAGGATCTTAACGCATGTGTTAACCTCCTGATGTCTTCCGAAGTGTGGTATCTTCATCACGTTTAGGATAGTGGACCTCATGATGTCCATGGTCCATGGTTGGGGGATGATCTTCGACCTCTTCCCCTTTATCTTGGTCAAATACTTGTATGGTGCGAGAATGAAATAGATATTCTGGTCTCCTAGGTTATAGTCACTGATCTTCAATGTCGGAATCCTCTCCAACTGTGGTCTGACTGCGCATATCCCCTTCGGGAGGTATGCAGTGATGACTGTGTAGTCGAAGTCCCTTGAGACGCTATCATGACTCATCGCGCCAGCCAAAGGCGGGATGTAGATGGGTATGATAGATGGGATGAGCTTCTCATTCACAAAGTCGTCATGATTCTCCATTCATTTCTCTGTTGCATCTTGGGATGGTCCAAATCCATGAGCAGTTGACGGGGATGCTTGCACTCCTTTCATCGATGAGGCTTGGATTCCTGCGTACATCACCTTCTCAGCCATGAGGTCTATTAGGATCTCTTCAATGTCTTTTTATACTACGTTAATTTCATCCTACATGCACACTCGAGATCTGATATCTCAGGTCGGTGAACAACACTCAATGTAACAGAATGGATGGCAAGGTCTCAATGATCACTACGCGAAAGAAACTAGTTCTCTATGAGCTCGGATAATCACAATTGCCAAATGTGTTCTCAGTGAAATGCTCGACAGAATAAATAGACAACGACATAACGAACTCTACCAATGGGAAGGAACACCTCAATCAATGTTATTCCATCAGTTATGGCGCAGTCCCAATAGTCCAGTGGCAAACGTTCCGGCAATAACTATGTTTCTAGCCGTTCTGGAGAACCATTCTAACAGCTGAGATGCTTCCAACAGTCATATTTATTCATCATGTAGAAGTGCCAATTTACGTTGTTCTGATATCCCAATGAATTTCTTGTTCTACAAACCTTCTTTCTGCGGAGTCCTCCCTGGAACTTCTTGTAACTTTTCTAACTTTGCTTTCTTCTTGTTGAGTTTTCTAGATTTCTTTCCTGTAATCTAAGTCACTCGTTTCCTCTTTCCATTATCATTCTTATATCCTCTTGGCATGGTAACTTTTCACTATGGAGGGTATTTCATAGGGTTTGAGGTTAATACTTCTTCTCTTTCTAGGGTTGGTGCTCTACTCTCTTGTACAAACAGATGTTTCAAGTATTCTTGTGTTCTTTCAACTTCGGTATCCAAATCTCTGGTCCTTAGTAGCTTCGATCGGTCCTCTTGTTCTTTCATTAAGTGCGTTATTCTCCTAGCCATGAAATCTTTTAGTTCTTTATTTTTCTTTTCTAGATCCTCCTCTTCTTGTTTCCTTCGTATCTGATCTTTCTCAATCCAGGTTTTTCCTAGCAAAATAGAAAATGGGGTGTTGTTCTCAACAAATTTAATGATCTCAAATTATTCTTCTGTCAAAGTGCTCTGAGCACTCATAGGTATCTCGGTAAGTCTTCCACATAGGGTTATTATCTTTCCTCTAAATAATCCTATTCCTCCCAATGAAGGAACCATAGTGGGCTTTCCCAAAATTTTCCAAGTTCTTTCTATCATGATATTCACTTGTGTTTCCTCATCCAAGACACATTCTATGTCAAAGTCTCTTGTTCTTGTTTCGATGCATTCCTTCTCTTTTAAGATCTCTGATAAGTTGATATCTTTGTGATCGTTCAGGGTTTCTTTCATCTGTAATAATACAGTCTTTGATTCTTTCTGGGGTTCTATCATATCCTTAGTTTCTTGGCATGTCTCATAGTTTTCTTGTCTCATATTCATTTTTTCAACTTTATCAATCATTCTAGGGAAATCCAAAACTTCATGTCTTGTAGCCTTACAACAAAGGAAAATAGGACCTCTACCAGGGCATTCCTTAGCAATATGTCTTGGTATTCTGCAACTATAGCAAAGATTTAATCCTCTCTTTTGTTTAAATGACCCCCAACATTTCTTTTACTGCGCACTAGGATCACAGTAACTAACCTACAAGAAATTATTTCTAGGATCCTGCATCCATTTGTTAGTCCAAACATTCTTTCTGTGTATAGGAATAACATATCTTTCACTATTCTTATCAGATATATTCATATCAAATATTCTTTGTTCTAGTTGTACCCTAGTTTTCAGACTAGGACCAAATCTATTAAATATACCTAGATCCATTCTTTCAAAATACAAATTTTCACTTATCTTACCTTTATCAGAGCACAAAGCTTCAATATATTACCTCTTTTATTCAGATCGGACTTCTCTTCTTAGCACAGATATTTGAAATTCAAGTAGAATATTGTGCACTAGGGTAGCAGATCTATGCACAAAGCTTTCTCTTTTCTTCAGTTCCCAGCAACCACAATTCCAGGTACCGACAATGGAACCATTTGTTGGAACAGGGGAAGACCCAAGGTTCAATGTTTCAACAACACACCAACAAAACCCTAAATACCACACCTTTTGGCAACACCTACGAAGCAGATGAAGTCTCACCCGAGATAGAGGCAGGGGGGTGCAGGACTCAGATGTCTACAACCTAGTTGGGACATAGATCTATGATTACAATACCTTAACAGATCACTTAGCAGTTAACATTCATCAGTATTTAACCCTTATTTACATCGCAAATTCAAATCCTAATTACAGAACATCGCATTATTCAACTAGATCTAACACTTCCAAGTACTTAGCACATCAGATCTAGCATTCATTCATGTTACTAAGAACTAATCTATTATATCAGATGCATTTAACATATATAGTTGCACTAAGCATACATCACATCAATAACATAACAATTATAATGCACAAAGCAACCACAACACCGAATATACATGGTTCACCCTAGCGTGGGGCTATGTCCACCAACTCTTCTCTTCTTTATTGTCTTCTCTCAATCTTCTACAAGCACAGAGCCACAAGAACCCACTCCACATAGGACAGGATATCTCTACACACCTCACCAAATACTCCTTCCTCGAGATAGGTTTGAGCACAAAGCCTTCTTATAATATGCACACAAGCTTCTTATACTCACTTGCACTTAGCTCTACAAGTTCTTAACACACAGTAAGCACAAAGCCTTTGCAATCACATAGATCAAACTCTAGCACTTAGCACCACATCCCCTAGATCACTTATGTTTCTTACATGCCTAGATGTCTATTTATACATTACAAAAGGGCCTAAACATGGGTTGACATACCATACCCGTTACATAAAAACTAAACCCAAAAATTCCTTAAGAAGGGATCGATATCCCACAATCTCCGCTTCGCCTTGCACTCCACCTTCGACCAGCCTGTCGAAGTCCCAAAATTAGTCAAACGTGACCAAGGTTCTCCAAAAATTGGTCAAGGGACAACATACACAAACTTGCATGAGATCGTTTTAGGTGAATTTCCTAATCTTTTAGCAAAATGGATAGAAATATTTGTGGAAAATACTGGTATACATAGACCAATTGTGCCAAAGAACTGAACTCCTATTATAAACCTAATTTTCACCCAGCCTGCATACCTGGCCTCAGGCCTTGCTATTTGCCAATTTCTTGAGCCAAGCTCTTCTAAAAAAACCCTCTTTTTTGAGCCACACGCACCCTGGCCTTCTACAGCCCGCGTATGCACACATCCATACGCTTGCATGCCTTCTATGGCCCGCGTATACTGACAAAATCATGAAAAATGGAAACTTGCAGATGGGAAACAGAGTTTTAGGAAATTGTTAAAACCGTTTGACTACCTATGGCCCATCATTCAACCAGATAACTACCTATAAAAGAAGGGGTAGGGGTCCCATTTTAAAAAAAAAAAAAAGAGTATAGAAACTCTGCCCAAATTTATCCCCCCCTTTCCCCAATTTCCTACAATTGTATTATGAGGTTGAGTATTTGGTGCATTGTGAAGAGGACCCCAGGACCAGGTTCGAGGAGTAGTGTCAGCCACATATTGTAAAGTTTACTCTTGTGAAGAATAATACATAAAGGAATACTTTTTTTGTCCCACCATATCATGTGATCAAATTGTGTATTTATTTTATGATATTGTCACATCTAACCCAACAATTAGTATATGAAATGCATATTTCCAACTCTTTGTTTTTCCATGTGTGAATGGAGGTTATCTTTGGGAGGAGGCTTGTAGTCAAGGAGCGAGTGAAAGTGAAGGGATCGACATCAACTGAAGGATTTAAGGTAGAGTTACCTAATCTTGTTTTCACCTTTGTATTGCATGAATGTGGGGTTTTGTGTTGGGAGAATAGGAAAAAGTAGAGGCCTTTAAATGATCATTTTCTACATGCATCATTAGAGCCCTTAAATACTGTTGGCGGGCGAAACTGACCATCCGTCAACTGGAAGAGTGGATCCGGTCCAGGGTTGTCTAAATAACCCAAGCCGTTTGGGATAACCCACCCTGATGGGTTTAGCGGCTCCGTTAGCCGATCTAAGTCCTAAGAAAACAAAAAGAAAACTACTCTAAATTAACTAATCTAAATGAAAAATAACAATTAAAACAAACTAGTAAACAATCTAAACTATTATATATACAATTTACTATCTAATACTATAATAACTATACAAAATTAAACATCTAACTACTAACAGAATTAAATCTTAATCACAAATGCACAATATTTACAAATTACAGATTTAAATGAAAACCTACAAAACTCATTTGTAATCTATCTTAAGACGGCGAAACTATTGTTTTTTATTTTTATAATTTTATGAAAAAGAAATAACTGAAAAACTATCTAAGCTAAGCAATTAAAACAATAATTCTAATTATGTATCTAAACTAATATATTTATCTAAACTACTTATGTTATACTAACTAATTAACTATTAAACAAAATATAACAAACTGACCTGAAGTAACGCTTCAGGTTTGTCTTGTGTATGATGGTCGATTCAGCTGTTTGGTGGGAGGAAATCTGCACCAGATTCTCCATTAGCTTCTCGTAAACGGAAAGTTGTTGTACTCTTTCAAATATTAATAACAGGACAAACAAGACATAAAAATTTACAGCAATCTTATGATTTACAAATCATAACATTTAGATAAATCTGCGTGTAAGGATTCGTACAAAATGATTCAATCAACGAAGAAGAGAAATCTGTAATTCATTAACTGAAACAAATTAATTGTTGTATTTTTTAAATAAGAGAGAGATCAGATATAGATTACACATTAATCAAGTCACATCAACCTGCAATAGATTACGATAGCTAAAGTAGTCTATAATCGACTGCAAAATGATATGAATAAAACTTGAAACAAAAGTTTGATATATTGAAAGCGAAAGTTGTTACAAGACATCAAATTTCATCTCAGTCTGTATCATAAATCCATAGTCTGGTTCTCCCACAGTGAGGATGATGGGTTTATTACAAAAAATTGACAAGTATTTAAAGACTTCCCACACGGTAAAACATCCATGTGGGAAGTATCAAAACAGTTTACACAAAATCTGGGATGATATCCCAAGTCTCTATTTCTGACTAACAACTTAAAATAAAAACTACATCACACAAATATCCCCTAAACTGCCACAGCATGCCCATTTGATCACTATAATTTGTATGTACCTGAGAGAGGACAAAAATAGACAAGTTAAACGGATATTTTGTTAATAAAATTGATAAAAATCTAATTTTAAAGACTAGCTACAGAATCTTGCAATTTTGTAGCTGGTCTAAATCAAACACAGAATTGTTTTAAAACCAATTCAAAACTCAAAGAATTAAATTCAAACTTCTAAACAAATATCTAATTGCTATTTGAAAACCAAACGAATCATTCAAATCAAAAACTGTTATGCTAATTTGAGACCAAACAAGATTATGATCAATCGAATGATTACAGAGATACATGTACTATGTTTAATTTGTTATCACAATTTTGGGTAAACAGAATCGTATTGGATAACTCGACAGTAATGAAACTGTTTTCATGAACCAATTGAAATCAACACAAACAAGAACCAGCTAAACAAATTTTCCATGCAATAGCTTATGTCGCTTTAGCCATCAACAAAATTATTGTTGAATCCAAACGAAACCAACAGGATCGTTTTTTCAAATTTATAGAACTATATTAAACAAATACAAACGATCATGCTAATCATGGCATGCAACAATCACTTGCAAATCAAATCAAATAGGAATGAATCGAAACGGTTTGGGGTGATGAAATTGTTATGAATTAACACTGTTTCCATGATTTCAGCAACTAGATCTTCAGCACGATCGAATGTAATCACAATCCAATGAGAATATTGATTCAAAATAAAACAGAGTCATTCCTGGTAAATCAAAGTCAACAGGGTTGTTTTGAGTTTATTAGATTACATCGTATTTATCAACCCAATCACTAATAATGACGCATAACATATATAAAGGATCATACCAATTCAAGCCCACGAAATCATTCCAAAATCGAACCATAAGAACTAAATTAGAGCCGATAGAATCCAACCACAATGAAATTGTACCAAATAAACATAGTCGTGCTCTGATTTTAGCACAAAAATCTCCTATACAGGTCAGATGCAATCAAAATCTAAATGAAAACAACCCCCATTGATTTCGTTAATTCAAACCAACAGAATTATTTTAAAGTGAACCATACCAAGTCAAAACAAATCAATCACTTCTACTAAGCTGGGCACGATAAAATTGCATAACCAAATCATAACTACATTTGATTTTAGCAGAAAGAATCTACTGTACAGGATCCACAACATAACCGTTTTTCATAATCAAACTATGAAAGAATCACTTCGAATAATGAACAGCACTAATCGAAACCCAAAAACCAATTCATTATATTAATTCAAGCCACTCATACAACGAAATTAAAATCGAAATTCATACCTGGACCATCAACAAACAACTTGGTCAAGATAATTTGGAATTGATGAAAACAATCGAACCAGTAGTTTTTTGCTTCTTGTCATTAGCTTGAAGCCTGTCCCTTTCTTTAGATAGCACTGTGACTTGGTCTTCTAACGATTTGATCTTTGATTGGAGCAAGGGGACGACAGTGTAATAACGCTCTAGCCACACATTACATTGGATGCATGATGACTGCTTGGGCTTCGAAATTCCAGGTGAGGGTTTGTTTAAATCACCGAGGGTTTCATTATCTAGCTTGATCCCTGGGTAGTTAGGATTGTTATTTAGGCACAGGGGCAAATTAGATACATAGTCATAGGGTTGCTCGGAGCATAAGCCATGGGAATAAGGGTACTCTCCAGCTAGGAAGCGCTCGATATCGGAGTCCGAGTCCTCGCTCAGAACTATGGGCTTTTGATCAACTTTAGGCTTAGGCTTATTCCGGGCAAGTCTCGATATCAATCGAGCATTCTTTTTACCTTTGCTATCGACAGTAGGGTTACCCCTGACCTTATTACTCACAGTCTTCTTTACAGCCTCAGTCTTGTATGTTATGATGTCAGGTAGGTCGATGTCAGGACAGACCGAGGGTTTGGGAGAGGGTAGAAGGACATGGAATGGCACGGGTGGCCCGACCATAGCCTCACTGACCACAGACTTGTCGATTTGGACAGACTCTGAATCAACAAAGCCATTTCGAGAGAGAAAAGCTTGCCAATTATCATCGTGAAGGTTTAAATGGTGGACGACGATGGGTCTAATCAAGCCATGGTGAAACAAGCTGCTATCAGCCTTCTCGCATTTGAACCTCTTAGCCATCTTGTAAAGACTAAGAAAGAAGTAATGCGGCATGTTTAAAGGATAACCCATGAAATTCATCAACAACCGGAGGTGATAAAGAAAATCCAAGCCATATCGACCTTCACAGGTCATGAATTGTTTAACCATTATCAAAAGATCATGCCACCTAGGTTTAAGGGTGGAAATAGGCATAACTTTGTCATAGGATGTAACCTTTTGTGATATGAATAGCAAAGGCCATGGCACTTCTTCGACTTTGGATTTTTTGAACCATCTTTCCCCTGTGGCCGACAATCCTGTGGCAGAGCTTATGAAATCTTCATTCAACCCGAGTTGTATGTCACCAACTTTAGCCCTACACCCGTCAAGGTGAGGGCGGTGATGCAACAAAAATATTGAAAACCTCGAACCTTTGTATAAACGCAAGCCCGACTGTTTGTTTTCCTAGAAATCCCCTTACGGCGTTATCAAAATAACAACGAGCTTGGTTACCGGTCGAGCGTTATCAAATAACAACAGAGCTTGGTTACCATTCGGCTCTATGCGGACCACCGGTGCCATAGACAGGAGCACGTGGTGAGCGCGGTGAAGGGGCTAGGGTTTGAACATAGCATACGCAGGGGCAGAATGCTAATAGGCTTACCCGAAAACACCAGGGGTGACCCAGGATAGGGGGAAAACATTTATGACAGAACGTGCGAAGGTGGTGGAGCTATTTCGGCCCATGCAAAATAGTCATTACCCACAGTGCAACCGCCAACGCGTTTAGCTATTCAAATCACAATGCATATGTGTTAAAAACTATGCCATTTCAATCAACCAATGGATATATGGTATGTGGACCAACATTTGTGCGAGAAATAGTCATAGTTTCAAAAACATAGCAATAAATCGAAATCGATACCAAGGGTTTGATTATATAAACTATGTGTTATGTGAAATGATCTATACAAAGGGTATAACCACAATGCCAATTATTTTTATAAAACCAATGTGTCGAGGGAATCAATTGAAAACTATATAAATCAAACCACCAATGCATCACAAACTCGATTAAAAGAATATCACCACAATCTTGTAAGACGAAGTCATATTTAACAAATAAAAAATGCCATAGACAGGATCTTGGAGTCTTGTCAAATGCATAATGATAAGTAAATTGGAAACGCAATGGGTATATCGACAAGAATGATTACGACAATTCAGTGACGATTTTAATGTGACTTCGAAAACCAAGTTTTCATGCTTGTAGTCGTGAAAACAAGAACAAAGGTAAGTGTGCACATGGCACAAAATAATAGTGTCGTTTTATTCGAGAATTGCGACAAAAAATCAAGGTTTACAAAGCACTGGTGAAGGCAGTTTATAAGGACAGTAGAAAAATGTGAATTGGATGCCAACAAATACTAAGTCCGTAAGCAGGATTTCCCACTCACATCAGAATTGGTGACCATACTAGGGAGTCTCTAGGGTTCTTTGGGGATTTTTTATTGGGTATTTTAAAATTTGTTTTACTGGCTTTTTGAGTTTTTGCAAGAAGTCTGAGTGTTCAGGGGTTCTGGTTCTCAATACCAGTCTTCCCTTATTAGCTTACCAGACTGTTTATTTTTCTATTTTTGAGAGTCTTGGATGCATATGTGCCCTATAGAGGGACAGCCTGTGTATGCACGTGCCCTGCCTTTAGTGAGCCCGCGCATGTACGCTTATTGTTGAAGTGCTAGTTGTGTGTCTAGAAAATCCTTCGCAGGAAGAGGTAGTCATCCTCTCCACTGCAGAAGTGATCCTTCTCAGGGGTCTTATGGGTCCTTCTAGGTCTCTGTTGAACAATCAATAGTCAGGTAAAAACCTCAAGATTAGATTTTTTTTACTATATTTTTCTTTCTTCTTTGCGTCAAAGTAAGTTTTTTTTGTACCTTTAAGGGGTGTTGGTGTTCAATTCCAGTATTCCCTGCTTCAGCTTAACTGCTTATCTTTCACTTTTTCAAAAGTTTCAAAGGCACACGTGGCCTATGATGGGCTTGCCCATGTGCATACATTCCCTACACTGAGACAGCCCGCATGCATACACCGGTTGTTGAAGTGACAAACGCGTGTCTCTTTAGAAAATTTTGAGCAGGCAGTCATCCTCTTCCCTGTCAAGTTTCACTTCCCAGGTTTTTTCTTATCTGATTATGGTCTCTTTCATAGCATTTTTATCCTAGGTTGGACTCTAGCATAGCTTTCTTTTTCATTAAAAATATGTCTTGTGTTTCCTAGATTTTTTAACTTATTTTTAGCTTGAAATTTTAAGAAAAATGAGTTGCATTCATTAGTCTCTTTTAGAATATTTTGTTATTTTTTCTTTAATTGGAAGAAAATATAAAAAAAAACTTAGGTTGTTAGATCTCTTTCTTTCTTGGCATTTTCTTTGCATTTTTATTTGAAAAAGAAAAAGAAATTAGCATAGTGTTGTGTTTTCTTCTCATCTTAAAATCATTTCAAAAGAAAAACAAGAAAGATAATCAATCTTTGCTAGTGTTCTTATCATTTCTTTTTTATGCAAGAGTCTTAACAACATCAGTTGCACTACTGTACCCATTTTGAGTAAATCAAGCCAATAAAAAAAAAACGCTAATTAAAATTTACTAGACTTTATGTTTGTAGGGTCCATCAACTAGATTAGGCTAGAGCCTTGATTTAGGTTGGAGAGGAAACTCTTCAAGGCTATAAAACAAACATACAAGTCTATGCTAAGGAGTGTATGGGTCCAGTAACATGGAAATTATCTGGGACCCCCCTCTAACATAGGGGATAAACACGAGGTTGTGTGCGGAAAGGTAGCAGAGATAACCCGTCCAAAGCCAGACCAAGTGTAGTGGGGAATGCATATAGAGGACTTGTCTTGGGATTCCATTGATCACATTTTCCACGGAGCTTCGTGGGTCTTGAATCTGTTCGAGGTCCTCAGTCATCTTTCGGAACACTTGCTTTCGATACCCTTAATAGGTTTCAGGCTTGATACCCTACTCATTGCGGTCTACCCGACTGTCGACTGTACCCGCCTGCTGATTGTTCACGAGCTGGCAACCTAGTTAGCTTTATTTTAGGGACTTACACAGGTGACCGTGGGGGTATACCACAGTACCTAGGGCATACATTGGGCCACTCTTTGTATATTATACTCAGAGGGTGCTTCCGTATTCGAGTTTCACTTGCACTGGTAAGTTGCTCTAGTGTTAGTTGTTGTAACTGTTCTTCCAACTAGTTAGTCGTTTGCTTGATTTTTCGTTACAAAATTTTAGTGTGTGCTTTGTAATCCCTAGTTTTCCATAGTGAGTTAGTCAGTCATTACTCTGGGTATCTAACCTAGGGTGGTAGACCGCCCACTTCGCTGGTCATGAGGACTTTTCAATCTTTCGCTTAGAAATGTGGAGTCGCCTCTTTATAGGCGTTGTTTTGATAACACTGTTTCTTCAGAGTCAGTGTGTGTGACTTTTACAGACTTGAATGATCCTGCAAGGGGATAACCTGTGCATAAGATATTCATGGATAAAGTTCCTGATGATACCAGCCAAGGAGCCCTTTCACAAGGGGATTCTTGTGTTTTTCCCTTCTTCAAAAACGTTGGTGTCCCTTTGATGGCCACTTTGTACATTCCTGGGTTGAATGTGGGATTACTGGTTTGGTTAGGTACCATTCCAAATGTCCCAAATTCTCTTAATGCTTCCCAGTTAAGAGATTTTTTTCATGGGCATAATGTTGACGTTCTTTCATAAACAAAGTCTCCTCCTCCTCCTCCTTCCGCCTCTGGTGAAAGTACAGTTACTAGTAACCAGAAGTCTAAACAAAATAGGAGGAAGAATAGGAAGATGAAATCACCAACCTCTGCGAGTCATGTTGGAGATAGGTCGACAACCTCTGCAAGTCATGTTGAATACCAGCACCCAACCTCTGCAAGTCATGTTGAATACTAGCACCCAGCCTCTGCAAGTCATGTTGGGGGAAAGCACCCACACTCTGCAAGTCATGTTGGGGGAAAAAGTCAAGTCAGTGTTAGTCATACTGGTAATAGTTCTGTAGCCTCTGCGAGTCATGTTATCGGCCTATCACCAACCTCTGCAACTCATGTTGGAGACGTGAAACCATCCATTGCTATTCATGTTGGGGGCATTGATTCTGTTGAGAAACCTAGACAGATAGGACGTAAGCCTAAGTTCCCTTGTAATCTTTGCAAGGGAGATCACCTTATGCATTTGTGCCCTGGCATTCTAGTGGTACAAAGATTGTGTTCCTTGTCTGCAAGCTCTTCTGATTCTGAGTCTTCTGAGGTTTCCTCACAGTCTATTCATCCTTTGGTTGTGAAAGTGGTCATGCCGATGCAGTCATCGGCTGATCCCACTCCTCATCTTGGGGGTGAGGTAACTTTAGACCATGTAGTCTCGCAGCCTATTCATCCATTGGTTGCAAAAGTGGTCATGTCGATGCAGTGATCGGCTGATCCCACTCCTCTTCTGGGAGTGAGGTACCTTTAGACCATGTAGTCTCGCAGCCTATTCAGCCATTGGTTGCGAAAGTGGTCATGCCGATACAGTCATCGACTGATCACACTCCTCTTTTTGGGGGTGAGGTTCCTTTAGACCATGTAGTCCCATAGCCTATCCATCCATTGGTTGCAAAAGTGGTCATGTCGATGTAGTAATCGGATGATCCCACTCTTATTTTGGGGAGTGATGTGTCTACCGACTATGTTTTTAGCATTTCCAACTCAATACTTTCAGAACAAGGGGGTATTATGCTCGTTCCCAGAACACCCCCTCCAAGCCCTAGGATGGTTTTCTTTGATTAGAATGATCTTGTTAAGCCTCGTCTTCCTTCTTCTACACCTTTTCAGATAAGGGTTGAATTTAATTCGACAAACATTTATCATTGTATTTTGGATGAAGGAGCCTCTGCAAGTATTTTATTCTCCTCGGTTTGGAAAGTCTTGGGAGCTCCCGAGCTTGTGTCTACTTCACATGAGCTGTTTCCTTTTGACAGACATCCTAGAGAGTATTTGGGGGTTGTTCCATAGTTACCTATCTCGTTAGGTGGGAAGATTGTCCTTATTGATGTTATAGTGGTGCAAGGCCCGTTAGATTTCAATATACTTCTCAGGCATGATTATGTATATTCTATGAAGGTTGTGGTGTCTACGCTCTTCTGAGTGATGCATTTCCCTCACAATGGAAGAATTGTCACTATCATCCATCTGGCATCTGCTAATCACCATCTTAATTCATCGTTATTTCATAATACCCCTTTACATGTTCCTAGTGTTCTTGTAGACTCTACCTCGCCACAGGTTAATTATGTGGCATCTTATCCTCGATGTTCAATTGCCTCTGAGCAGGAACTTATGAAGTCATGTTTTCCCTCTCAAGACTTGGTCTCAGCAATCGATCCATTGGTTTATCCAATGGGGGCATGGGAGCCCTTGTTTCCCCCTCTAGGTCCAAGTGATCTTGAGTCTCCTTTTGAGTCTGATCTCGTTGTTTGTAGATCCTCAAGCCCTTCTTCTTGTGATTCTTCTATGATAGACTCTGCCAATCCTACCCAAAGCCTCCATCATCATATGGAGTATGGTCAGTTTAAATCACCCTTTGGGATTGTCAACCCTCGTTTGCGTGATTTCTCAGATTTTCAATTTCCTTCAGACAAAGCTATCCTTGAAGCCATGACTACAATTTCTATATCGAGGGAGGACTTACACCGTGGTTTGTGTTTTCTTCCCTTTTGGGAGACTTTCCAAGTTGACTATCGAAGAGACTCTTGGTCTAAGCTTGGCAGTGGGATCTACCTGAACCAATTTCATACATACGTCGTAGCTCCCAAAACACAACGAGTCTTCTTTTAATCCCTTTTCAGACCCTTTAAAACATGAAAATATTACCGAGCGATCTTGTAGTCTTTCAAGCTTGTTAAACTGAAATTTGAAGGCACGTCTATCCAGCAGTAGTTTACCCCTTTTTTGGTCTGGATGGTCAACTACACAAACAAAGGTATACTCTAGGAACTTCAGTTCTCTAGAAGAGTATCCTCAAGTATAACTTTACCCCTTTTTTTCGGGCCTGAGGGACTAAATTTACGAAAAGGCACCCCCATAGAGTCCATAGTTAATCTCTTTTCAGACTCCCTAAAATTGAAAACAGCGTCGAGTGACCTTGTTTCTTCACACTCGTTAAAATGGCCAAGAAGAACAACCTTTACGGAGTCCATAGTTAAGCTCTTTTCAGACTCCCTAAAAATGAAAAGATTTCCGAGTGATCTTGTCTTTGTCACACTCATTAAAATGATTTTGAATAGTCGTCTTTTCGATGCTAGTTTACCCCTTTTTCGAACCGACTAGACTATTTTCGAAAAAGGTACCCCAGTGGAGTCTTCTTTTACGCTTTTTCAGACTCCCTAAAAATGGAAAACCAACTGATCTTACCTTCTCTGGGCTCGTTAAACTTACATCAAAGAATGTTACCATTGTGTGTCTTATTAACCGCATTCGCATACCCGCGTCTTTGACCTAATGACCGGCTCCATGTTTGTCTCGACTGAACCATTTGAAGCATGCCTTATACGCAAGCCCTGTAGCACTTTGCCTCTGCGTCTTGACACCTTTGGCCCATAGAGGTTTTTTCTGAGTATCCCCTTTCTGCATATGTACCCTTTCTCTGAACATCAGTGTGTTCCTTGCACCTAAAACTAGTATCTTAGCGACACTCGTCCCTCCTTTGTAACGTAAAATTATTTTATTATTTTTTCAAATCTTTTCAAAAATATTGAAAAAAGACAAAAAAAAATCAAATATACCCCAAAAAGAGGAAGGGAAAAGTATTTTCTTTTTATTGGTAGCACAATGAGTCACCCTTGGACAAGGCACATATTTCCTTTTGTTCATCAAAGATCTAGGATATAGTATGACCTTAGGAAGTTGTTCTCATAGAACCGTGTCCTCCTCCATTTGGTTCTTCCTCTGAACATATGGAGAGTTGGTGTTGACTCCTGCATCGTCAACTTATGTAAATATCATGATGCATGAGTCTCATCATTTGTCATGCTACTTTTCAAGGGAAGTTTTACCAAGCTCGTGTCATCCTTTCTGCATTTTTTCTCTTGTCCTCATGCCCGGCCATCCTAAAATATCAATCAAATCCTTGTTCAAAATCAATGAAGTTCTTTGTTTGATCACCATGTACTCTTGTCTATTCATGATGATCTTTTGAATACCTCCGGGTAGTGAATTCTTATACTTGCATTACACTCTTACCTGAGTTTTGAAGATCTTGAAGTTGTTGCTCGAGCTCTGAAAGAATCATCTCCACCCATCAAACGACACTTATCTTCTTGAATATGGATACTATACATGCATATCTTTTGATTTTGAGATGTATATCCGTTGTGTATTGCTCGTGGCTACACTTTATATAGTTATATGACATGGATCTACAGTGTATTTGATTGGCATCCATGATTTTAGTTTTTAAATCATGAGCATGGGTATGCCCGCCTCGGAGAGACAAAGTGTTATTTTGCAGATGGTAGCTCCCGAATAATGGTTGCTAGGCTCACTCACTTGGCACGTTGATAAATATTGGTAAAGTATTTTGGCCATCAGATTCTATTTTGACCTCACACTTTAGGGGGCATCTGTTATAAACCTAATTTTCACCCAACCTACATACCTGGCCTCAGGCCCTGCTATTTGCCAATTTCTTGAGCCAAGCTCTTCTAAAAATCCCTCTTTTTAAGCCACATGCATCCTGGCCTTCTACAGCCCATGTATGCACACATCCATATGCCTGTTGGCCTTCTACAACCCACGTATACTGACAAAAGCACAAAAAATGGAAAGTTTCAGATGGGAAATAGAGTTTCAGGAAATTGCTAAAACTGTTTGACTACCTATGGCCCATCATTCAACCAGATAACTACCTATAAAATAAGGGGTTGGGGTCCCATTTAAAAAAAAAAAGAGAAGAAGAGTATAGAAACTCTGCCCAAATTTATCCCCCCTTTGCCCCCCTTTGCCCCAATTTCCTGCAATTGTATAATGAGGTTGAGTAGTTGGTGCATTGTGAAGAGGATCCCAGGACCAGGTTCGAGGAGCAGTGTCAGCCACATATTGTAAAGTTTACTCTTGTGAATATTAATACAGAAAGGAATACATTTTTCGTCCCACCATATCATGTAATCAAATTGTGTATTTATTTAATAATATTGTCACATCTAACCCAGCAATTAGTATATGAAATGCATGTTTGCAGCTCTCTATTTTTTCATGTGTGAATGCAGGTTAGCTTTGGGAGGAGGATTGCAGTCAAGGAGCGAGTGAAAGCGAAGGGATCGACATCAAACAAAGGATTTAAGGTAGAGTTACCTAATCTTGTTTGCACCTTTGTATTGCATGAATGTGGGGTTTTGTGTTGGGATAATAGGAAAAAGTAGAGGCCTTTAAATGGTCATTTTATGAATGGATGATTAGAGCCCTTAAATTCTAAGTCCGTAAGAGAGATTTCCCACTCACAACAACTCCTAAAATAGTGAGACAAGTGGACTCAATAGACAACAAGATGTCATGTGCAATGGAATTTTGGTTGGATAGTATATTTGCAAGATACATAACAGAATTTTCCATAGACTATACCTAGGATTATAGTATCACAGAAAGAGACTTCTTTAACGGCCCATGAGGAAGATTCATAAAATTGTTAGCTACCGGGATAAAGATGCTACTATGTGACAAGGAAGTTATGACAAGGGAATCGGATAGATAAATAATTTTGCACCTAAAAAAGGGAATGGGGTTGTTGGTGAGGAGATGACCTGAGGGTAGGAAAAATGGACGAAGGAAAAGAAGATTGAGAATGCAGGAGAAAGAGGAAGGGATATCTGAAGGAGAAGACGAATTTGGAGTTCTGGGCAGTGGGAGAAGGTACACGAAATGAATAATTGCGTCTGAAGAGAGAGAGAAATGTAGTGAGTGTCTGGAACATCATGAAATTATCTGTATCACACAAGTATAGTAGATAGAAGTAGAAGAAGAAGATATCCAGTTCATTCTAGTTATAGAAGAACAAGTAATTTCTTCTTTATTCGAGGTCTAGGTTGAAACAACAACCTCATGTGTGTCACCTAAATTTGAGACACCATTTGAATATCTCTCTTGAATGCTTCTAATCAGTAGAGGAGGTCATAGAAACATTAAATAGAGAAATTTTAGTAGTACAGTTAATCATTATCAAGCATTATCACTGGGACGAGTTCCTACACCCAGCGAGATGGCAAGAGTAGATATCACACTAAAATTATCGAAGTTCAAAGGAATTCGATTCGAGAACCTAGAACAACATTTTCTTGTATGTGAAACCATTTGGACTGCAAAGTACGTCCACGATGATGGTGAAAAGGTCACACAATTAGCAACGACCTTTAGAGGGCATACACTATTCTAGTACATGAAGCTTCAAGGCACCACACCACTAGGTCAAACAAGGACATTATCAGAGATCACACAAGCATTATTAAAAGAATTCAAGAAACCAAAGTCTATGTCACAGTATGTTATGGATCTCAAGGAGATCAAACAGATACAGACTAAGTCAGTATGGGAGTTCGATCAAAGATTTAAATATGTGATGGGGAGGTTAACATTCCAAATACTCGATCAACAACATAGAGAGTGGTTCATTGCAGGCTTGCTACCTCACATATGTAGTCCTTTAATATAGAAAAAGTTTACATCACAGTCAGAAGAATTGGAAATGGCTATGAAGTTGGAAGCCTCTCTGGTCGGAGACAACAGTACAATGGTGTAGATTCAGAACCAACTAGCTGCATTAACAATTCAATTGGCAGAAATCATGAAAGGGAAAGAGAAACAGGAACAAGTCTTGTGAACCCAGTGAAGGACTGAAGGTCACCACAAATATGAATGTCCATCCTTTGCATTGTACTTAGTAGCTGGAGAACCAAACCCACTACCAAGAGGAGGATATTGTGAGATATGAAAGAAATGGGGACATAAACCCCATGAGTTCTAGTCATTACAAAAATATCAGAGTACCCCAAGAATCTTATTCTGTATTTTTTGCAAATCAGTGGTACATAAAGACAAGGATTGTCGTGCATTCAATCCAATGAGGGAGTGCACATCATACATGTACATATTTCAGGAAGAGAATGTTGCAATAGAAGGAGGAGGGAAGTATAATAATCCAAGAGGATTTAATAAAGGAAACCACAGAGGATTCAATATGGGTATAGGTAAATCAACCTTTGGAAGAGGAGGAAGAGGCCCCATAATATGATATAACTATAACCAACCAGGACACCTAGCGTGGGATTTCCAGAATCCCTGTGCGACATGCATTTATTGTCAGGAATTAGAACATGCAACAGAACATTGTCCACAATTGCTAGAAAAATGGAATGGTAGAGGTACTCAAAACCAGAACCCGAACACTCAAAATATGTCAGGTGAGATAAGGGACAAAGGACCCAAACTAGTATTCCTTACACATGGAGGAACCAAAACAGGGACATATGAAACCAATGGAGGGAAACTGGATGAGTAATGGGTAAATAACTCATCAGTACCTGTGCCAACATTCAACACACGAGACAAAAAAGAAACCTATAAAAGGACGAGGGAGGAACTATTGCGACAAGAGTGGGAAGCATCAAGATCTTCTATACCATATATGGTTTATAGGATCCCCATTGAGTACCATGCCATGACTAAAGGATCACTGGAGAAGGTGAGTACCTTAGGAAAAATTTTGAAATTTTTCCTAGAGCTGGTCGAAGATGAAAAAGCATTTCATACATTATTCTCTATGTTCAATCATTTCACTCAAGTAAAGACAACCCTATTGAAAACAAAGTAGTGAACCAACTATTGCACAAGAAAAGAACCAATGGAGAATTTAGGTTCAGTGCATAGATTGGAGAATATGACATAAACAATGTGATCTTAGAATTAGGGTATGATGTGAACATGCTACCCAAGAAAACCTGGGAAATGATGGGGAATCCCAATTTAGTATGGTCACCCATTCAATTGAGACTATCAAATCAGTACAAAATAGTACCTATTGGAAAATTAATAGGAATACCAATGAATATAGATGGAGTGTGCAGCATCATAGATTTTGAAGTTATCAAGATTGTGGATGAAAGTTAGTCATGCCTAGCATTAATGGGACTAGAATGGGACTAAGATAACCAATACATTCTCAATTTGAAAAGGAGAGAGACGATATTTGAAGTAGGTGAACTAAAAGTTACTGCGCCATTAGACCCAAAAGAAGGAAGGAGGTACATAAAACCAGCAAAGGGCGATGAATTGATAACCTGTACAACATGAATATGACGATGGAAAACTAAATTAACCCCACCATAGACAGAGACCTGATTTGAAAAACCAATAGTTCATGTATATCAAACTCAGAAGCATATATGGAAAACTGGTAGCAGAGGATGCATGAAGTCTCAACACAACGATGTGCATGCATGACCAAATCAATACACTGGATTGGAAATGAATTATGCAACCCACCTAAGTATGATGGTTGACATATATAACAAAATTTGTACATATATTTGAAGCACAGGTATCAGAGCAACATAGGATACTAGCACTGGAAATTGTATTGAAAGATACCATAGAAATATGGTGGGCGACACACAAAGAAAACATAGAAGATTGGCAACAATGTAGGAGACTAATCTAAGTGAGATTCAATACTAACAGGAATACATGACTCAGAAGTATATCGAGGAAGGAAACTGAGAAGATCATGTTGCGTAGTGTGAAAAATCATGGAAATCGGTCCCAAAGAAAGAATGGACACACAGGTTCATGCATACCCTGGATACCATCCCAAATAACTGGTACCTAGAACTGGAGATGTGCATAGATACAACATAATGGGATTAGATAAATCAAAGGTTTCAGGCAACATTTACCTTTTAGAATGCGTCTCCCATAATAAGTAGAGCACTACAATCAATTAAACAAAAAATATTTACCGAGGAAGAATCAATGGAAGTAATACATGTATGTGGCACACATAACACCTCTATGATGGTTCACGAGCTATTGGAATGTTACAATGTGACACAGGAGAATCAAGATTGTGAAGACCCCCATAACATCTAAGTATTGGAAACAGAAGCGGAATGAACAATAGAGGTCCTAGAGATGGAATATACAACATACATGCAACCAGTCAAGACATGAAATGCTAATATTGGGATAGAAGAATGCCATAAATTTTCGCTGATAGGAGACTACTGGGATGAGAAAACCATAGAAAAAATAGCAGATCTACTACACGAATACCAAGACCTATTCCCTACTACATTCTGAGATATGAAAGGGATAATGGTCGAGCTAAGGGAGATGAGGATCCCACTGAAGCCAAGCACTAAACCAATGAAACAGGGACCCTACAGGTTGAATCCAAGATATAAAGAAAAAGTAAAGGAGAAAATAGACCACATGCTAAAGGCAGGAGTCATCAAACCGATTGAGGCATCAGAATGGATAAGTATAAGGAAATAAAATAGGGAGTATAATAATCTGCGTTGACATGAGGAAATTGAATTACGCATGCCTACATGATCCATTCCCTATGCCACTTGCAGATGAATTACTTGAAAACGTAGGCGGAAAATAAGCCTATTCCTTCACAGAGAGTTTCTCAGGATACCATCAGTTAATAATTGCCTAAGAATATAGACATAAGACTACATTCATGACAGAATGGGGAAGTTTCCAATACATAGTAATTTCGTTTGGATTAAAGCACACACTTGCGATATTTTCAAGAGTCGTTATCATAGTGTTTAAGGAGTTTATTCATAAGTTTCTTGAAGTCTACTTGGATGACTGGATTGTATTCAACCTATTACAACATCATGTCGAATTGCTAAGAATTATGTTGGATAAGCGTCGACAACATCAAATATCCTTAAACATAAAGAAGTGTATTTTTTGCGCATCATTTGGAATATTATTGGGACACCTGGTATGCAAACAAGGTCTAATAGTGGATTCTATAAAGATTTCAGTTATTATGGACTTACAACCACCCACATTAGTCAAATAGTTGTGCACAACATTGATTCACAAAAGATATTACAGGAAATTTATCAAAGGATGCGCACATATTACGACACCAATGGAAAAACTATTGAAAAAAGAAGTGAAGTTCCAGTGGAACAATGACTGTCAGAAAGGACTAGACACATTGAAACAAGAACTAGTAACTACACAGATCTTAGTTTTCCCTAACTAGAAAAAGGAATTCCATGTACATGTGGATGCATCATCAATAGAATTGGGTGTGATCTTATCACATCGAGGGGATGGAAAGATAGATCACCCAATTGTTTTTTCAATTAGGAAAATATCAACAACGAAGAAAAACTATACCACAACATAACTTGAGGGATTGGATATGGTCTATGCATTGCAAAATTTCAGACACTAATTATTAGGATTACACTTTAAG
>SNQJ01S0021400.1:46915-61317 GCA_010110895.2 Picea sitchensis | reverse complement strand
GTAAAAATAGGTAAAATCAATGCAAGAACATATCACTTGTCGCCCATACTCTCAGGAGAAGAGGAAAGAAACCTGGATGATAGATTGCCACATGCACAACTATTTTCGGTTAAGATGGTGGATGATTATTTTATAGACATTTTACAACTCTTAAGTATAGGGATGTCCCCCTCAAACATGACGGTCATGTAGAAAAATAAATTGGTATTAAAGGCTTTGGACTACCAATTAATTGTGTGAAGTTGATATAAACTGGGTGCGGATGGAATACTACGACATTCTATCATCGAAGACAAAATACCAAATATATTGGTAGAAGCACACAATGGGATAACAAGAGGACACTATGCACATAAATCCACTACACAAAAGCTCTTATGTGCAGGAATATGGTGGAATACACTCTACAAGGATTTAGAGGAATATTTTCAAACATGTGATGTTTGTCAAAGGGTCGAAAAACCCTCCAAAAGGGACGAGATGCCATTGAATCCATAAGTTACATTAAAGGATTTTGATAAGTAGGATATCGACTTCATTGGACCAATCAACCCACCAGCAAGAATATCAAAGGCTAGTTGCATCATTATAGCAACAGAATATCTAACTCAATAGGCAGAATCCATGCCAATTATGGATATAGCACAAAAATTGCTACACACTTTTTTTTCTAGAACATGGTAACTCCATTTGGATGTCCAAGACCATGGATGAGTGATAAAGGGATGCACTTCATCAATAATACCATAGTATATTTGACCGAAGAATTCCAAATCCACCACTAGAAGAGTACGTCGTACCACCCACAGGCTAATGGCACAGTGGAAGCATTCAACAAAGTCCTAGAGAATGCAATAACAAGAATCTGCAATGTGGGAAGAGATGACTAGGACTTAAGAATCCATGCGGTATTATGGGCATACAAGACAACCAGCAATAAGTTGACAAGGAAAACACCTTTTTGGTTCGTATATGGACAGTAGGTAGTAATGTTGATGGTGTTTATTGTACCAAGTCTATGTGTTGCAGCTATCACAAATCTTTCGGATTCAGGCGCAATACAAGAGTGACTATCGCAACTGGTACATTTTGAGGAGGATTGATTTTCCACAAGGTTTCACCAACATGTGCAAAAGGAAAGGGAAAATGCATGGCATGATAGACACATTAAGTTTAAAAAATTCAAAGTAGGCAACTTGGTAATACTATATGATAGCAATTTTATGCAACACCCAGGGAAGTTTTACATACACTGGTTAGGACCATATGTGATCTAGGAGATGCAGAGGCAGGTGTTGCATAGTTGGAAACACTTAATGAAGTAGCACTGAAAGGAAGGGTGAATGACAGACGGATAAAACTGTATCAAGAGGGACAACAATCTTCTCAATAGGAAGAACCGCTCAAGAAAAAAATAAGAATAAGAAGAATAAGAAAGCACACATACAAAATGACAATGAAAACCATGCAGGTAGGGGAAACTACACCAACCAATGAAACCCGATGAAAAAATGGTAAAGTATGTAGTAGTTAATACACTGTCCCACACAATGAGATGTTTGTCAGTACGAAAAGGGCAGAAGTGATAGTTACAGGTGGATAAGGACAAGTCCTTAAATTTTCGTCATAACTAGACATAAATGCACCATAAATCCAAGTCATAAAGCCATCATAATGAAAGGGAGAAAAAGAAAAAACTCGTCGATATGAAGGATAGAGGGATAGTACATGGTGGGAATCCAACAACAAACTTGGAAATAAAGCACCATTAATGTGAACACTTGTCATGCTACGGGTAGATGAGACAGCAGGGAAGGCACGAAGACTAGTGCACAACTAGAAACAGGGTATAAAACCCATGAGGGCTGCCAAAAGTGGGCTATTGTTACTTATTAGTTCTTGGCCCTTGGTTATGGAAGGAAGTGAAGAACAAGGAAGAAAAGGTAAAAATAGATCTTCGCGGGAGACACAGTAATTGTCACTAAGTCGAGGTGAGAAAAAGAGCAGGAAAGATGGAGCGAAGTGTGGAAAAGCAAGCCATTGGACAAGGAGATCAGGGATGATAGATCAACAAGGAAGAAGTATCGTCGACAACTCAGCAAGCAGATAAATTCATGATTGGATGATTTGGAACACCGCGCGATGAAGAAGGAAAGACAGGTTGGCGAAGTCTGGAAAAATCATGTCAAGTTGACCTAGGGTTTTAGACACCTAGGGTTTTGGTATCTAGGGTTTTGGCACCTAGGTTTTGAACTAAGGTTGTCGGTGAGGGATTGTAATTTATAAATAAAGGTCAAGAGGACCTAGGTGGGATTATTATTATTGTTGTTGTTGATGTGGTTGTTGTTGGTCATTGAGTATTGGTATGATATTGTTGTTATATCCCTGTTGTGAAGGGAGAAGATTGTATTGTGGGTTCTTCAGCTGTGTGCGAAGGTCAAGTCATGTAGCTGGGTGCACAGGAAGGGGAGAAAAGGAGAGAGAAGAAAGAATATCTACTAGCCGAGAGCGCAGATAAGAACTGGCTGAACCCTTTAGAGAAATTCTTATCAGAGTTTGAGACAGGTGTACCAACGCAACAAAGGTTGTTGGCAATGGATGAGGCCATGAAAGTCACACCAGCAAGATGGTGGGGGACACACAAAGGAAACATCACAGACTGGACACAATGTCAAACTTTGATGACAATGCGGTTCTCAGCACAAGTAGGAAGTTGTGAAGTCAGGTACATAGGTCAAAGTTTCCCAAAGGACCATGTGCAAATCTGTGAAGAGGCGTGGAGTGACATTCCTCGAGAAAAATGGGTACAGAGATTAATTAACACGCTGGACATGATCCATATCAACTAGTACCTTCAATCGGAGATGTGCCTCATCACTTCAGATTGGGAAGGTATGATCCAGAATTTTGTAGCCACCCTTTTGTTTGAAAGTGAATTTCCTTTAGTGGACCAAGCATTACAGATTGTGAGATAGAAAGTATTTAAGGAGGAATCCGGCCTCCCTTTGGAGCAAGAAGAGGATGAATGGACCGCGCCATTCCAGAAATTGCAAGGATGTTACAACATTAATTCTGATGAAGATGATGATCTGAGGAAGGTAAACATCGCTGAGACAGAAGGCCACAGAAATGTGGAAGGACTGGGAGTTGAGCTGCCATTTATAGGACAGCTGATCAAAATAAATAAATTCAATATTGGGACAGAGGAGACATCGAATCTTGTCAATGTCGGAGATTATTGGGATGTTGCTACCATTGACAAGATTATAGAGCTATTGCATGAATATCAGGACTTGTTCCCAACCACGTTCACTGATATGAAGGGAATCAAAGGGCCTATGGGTGATATGATAATAAATTTGAAACCATATGCGAAGCCAGTCAAGCAAAGACCTTACAGACTGAACCCGAAATACAAGGAAAAAGTGAATATCAAGCTTGACAAAAGTCTAGAAGCAGGGATTATTGAACCTGTCGAAGAGTCGGAGTGGATCATCCCTATGGTGGTACAAGACAAGAAGATAGGAGAAATCAGGATCTGTGTGGACCTCAGAAAGTTGAATGATGTTTGTCTGCATGACCCTTTTCTTACACCATTCACAGATGAAGTGTTGGATAACGTGGGAGGCCATGAAGTATATTCTTTTACAGACGGCTTTTCGGGATACCATCAGATCCACCTTTCCAAGGAGGACCATCATAAGACTACATTTTCCATAGAGTGGGGATCCTACCAATATACAGTAATGCCATTTGGATTGAAGAATTCACTAGCCATCTTTTCCAGGGTGGTGGTTGAAGCATTCAAAGAATTTTTGCATAAATTTTTAGAAGCATACTTTGATGACTAGACTGTTTTTAGTTTGTTGAAAAATCATATTGAATGTCTAAGGCTAATGTTGGACACATGCAGGCAGTGTCAAATTGCTTTGAATCTGAAGAAATGCATCTTCTTCTCACCATTTGGAGTGCTATTAGTTCATATTGTCTGCAAGTAGGGATTGCTGGTAGACCCATCTAAAATTGCAATTATAGTTGATTTTCCACCCCCTACTTCAGTCAAACAACTATGCACTGCACTGGGCCATACTGGATATTATAGGAAATTTATCAAAGGATATGCTCAAATTACAGCACCAACGGAGAAGCTATTGAAGAAGGACTGCCAATATGAGTGGATAGACGAATGTCAGCAGAGCTTCGACACATTGAAATAGAATATGGTTACAACACCCATTCTGGTTTTCCAGATTGGAGCAAAGAATTTCATGTGCATGTTGATGCATCTTCTATTGCATTAGGAGCAGTATTGGCACAACCGGGAGAAGGGGACATTGATCATCCATTAGCATTTTCCAACAGGAAGCTATCCACAGCTGAAGTTAATTACACCACTACAGAGAGAGAGGGATTAGCTATGGTGTATGCACTACAAAAATTCTTCCACTACTTTTTGGGAGGACACTTTAAAATGTTTACTGATCACTCTGCACTGAAGTACCTAGTCAACAAGCCAGTGTTGGGGGGGCGAATATGCATATGGATTTTGTTGTTTCAAGAATATGATTTTGAGATCATATTTAAGCCAGGAAGAATGAACAAGGGCCTAGACCACTTATCAAGGTTGGAACATGGAGAAGAACCCACCATTTTGGAGGATACATTATCGTATGCATAGCTGCTTGCCATTAGAAAAAATGATGACCACTTCACAGACATAGTCCAGTTCCTGTCAACAGGAATGGATCCAAGTTTGTATACAATTCCTCAAAAGAAATAGCTAGTGGTGTGTGCTGCAGACTTTTCACTTATAGATGGACAGCTGAACAAAATGGGACCGGATGAAATATTAAGGAGGTGTGTTATGGAGACAGAGCGACCACTGATCCTCGTAGAAGCTCATGAAGGCATCGCAGGAGGACATTATGCATGGAAAGAAACTACACAAAAGGTTTTGTGAGCTGGCCTTTGGCGGCCTACATTACATAGAGATGCTAAAGAGTATGCCAGAGCATCTGATATATGCCAGAGAATTGGAAAACCATCCCGAAGCGATGAAATTTCATTAGCACCGCAAATGACCCTACAATCATTTGAAAAGTGGTCCATTGACTTCGTGGGACTATAAACCCACTAGGAAAGCACATAGGAGCAAGGTACATTATTACTGTGACAGAATACTTAACCATATGGGCCGAAGCCAGAGCAGTCAAGGACTATAGTGTAACTACAGCTGCACGTTTTATATTTGATGACATAATAACTAGGTTTGGATGCCCTAAGATCCTTATGAGTGATCAAGGTACACACTTCATCAATAAGACAATCGAATCTCTGACCGAGGAATTTGCAGTCCACCACCAGAAGAGTACACCTTACCATCCACAAGAAAACGGAACGGTTGAAGCATTCAACAAGATCTTAGAGACAGCATTGACAAATATTTGCAGAGTGAATAGGGATGATTGGGATTTAAGAGTACCAACAGTACTCTGGGCCTATAGAACCACTTGCAAAAAATTAACAATGAAGACCCCCTTCAAGTTGGTTTATGGTCTTGAAGTTGTTGTCCCAATCGAATACTTAGTACCAAGCTTAAGAATTGTTGCATTTATAGACATGGATGATACCGACACTGTTCGTGTGAGGCTTTCATAGTTGGTTGAACTGGAAGAAGATAGATTCATTGCAGGATTCCATTAGCAAGTTCAAAAGAAATGAGAAAAGGCCTATCATGACAGGCACATCAAGAAGAAGACATTCAAGCAAGGTGATTTAGTACTGGTGTATGATAGTAAGTTTATCAAACACCCTGGGAATTTCAGAACACATTGGCTCGGACCATATGAGATTGCCTATGTTACAGAAGGAGGATCTGAGAAGATGAAGACATTGAAGGGAGACTGGAAGGAAGGATTGGTGAATGGGAGTCGGTTGAAGTTGTCCTACTATAACCAGCGACCTCGCAGCTCTCAGTAAAAGCATGAAGAAAAGGGACCAGGTACCAGGTGCAGCTGAAACTGGGTACCAGACACAGAAAATATAGTCTGCACAAGGATGGAAAGGAGGCATAAAGAAAAAAATCAAGGGTTGCACTGCGCAATCCAAAGTCGATGTAAAACAAGAGGATCAGATTTGAAGTGCCTTGGGACGAGTCACAGGTGAGTGTTGGGGGCATGTTGGCCCTTGGCTATGGAAGGAAGTGAAGAACAAGGAAGGAAAGGTAAAAAGAGAGCTTCGCGGGAGACATAGTAACTGTCATTGAATTGAAGTGAGCAAAAGAGCAGGAAAGATGGAGCGAAGTACGGAAAAGAAATTCACTGGACAAGGAGATCAGGGATGATAGATCAGCAAGGAAGAAGGATTGTGGACAACTCAGTAAGAAGAGAAATCCATCATTGGATTCTTTGGAACACCATGCAATGAAGAAGGAAAGACAAGCTGGTGAAGTCTAGAAAAAGAGGGTCAAGTTGACCTAGGGTTATCGTATCTAGGGTTTTGGCACCTAGGTTTTGACCAAAGGTTGTTAGTGAGGGATTGTAATGTATAAATAAAGGTCGAGAGGACCTGGGCGGGATTATTATTATTATTGTTGTTGTTGTGATTGTTGTTGGTCATTGAGTATTGGTATGATATTGTTGTTATAGCAATGTTGTGAAGGGAGAAGATTGTATTGTGGGATCTTCAACTGTGTGCGAAGGTCAAGTCTTGCAGCTGGGTGCATAGGAAGGGAAGAGAAAGAGAGAGAAGAAAGAAGATCTGCTAGCCGAGAGCGTAGATAAGAACTATATGCTTTTCCTTAATAAATCATAAGCATAGTTTTGTGGATGTAGCCCTAGAGAGAGGGTGAACCACGTGTATTTTATGTTGCATGTGTGATTGATGCTCAGATCTATGTCATTGTTATATTTTTATTTGCAGTCTTATGTTAGATTAGATTTATAGCTGCGCAGGATAGACCTAGCCGATAAGTGATATATGAATGTTGCATTGTTGTTGAGATAGATCCACTTGATATTCCCCTAGTTGTAGATATCCTTGTCCTGCAACCCCTCTCTTAATCTGCTTCAGGTGAGACTGCATCTTCTTCGTAGGTTCTTTCGAAAGGGCCAATAGCTAGGGCTTGTTGGTGTGTTCTTGGAATGAACCTCGAGTCTACCCCTGTGCCAATAGAAGTTATAGGAAAAATAGAGAGCACAGAGATAGAGAGAGATACAAAGTTATAAAAATTGCAAGAGCCAAGTTAACTACAGAAATGGTGCCACCCAAATCCATAGTAGTAGCAATAGTTGTAGCAGCGGCACCAAGAAAGAGTTGCACCAGAGTTGTAGCATATGAACCAGATATTGAGGAAAAATCGGGTGCATCCTCATCGGATTCGATGTTTCCTCATGACTACATACCACCTAGGAAGAATGACACTCCATGAGTCACACTGCAAAAGACTCCAGATTATATGATGGTGACCCCAGACATTCCAAAGGAATTCATTATTGATGAAGATATGTTGGGGAGGGTACCTTAGCTGAAATATGCAGACCATGAAATTATTGATGTGGTGAAGTTCCCTGAACTTGCACCCCATGAATACCTGGAACTCAACGTAGATACACTTACACAACAAAGCATACCAGTAGCCAAGGTATGGGCCAGAGGATTGGAGTGATCAGCCATCCTTAGCTTGTTTGACATCCCACACTTCGGACATTGAAATGAAGTCAATGCCTCCATAAAACTCCACTTATATTGCATGCATGGGGGGTACATGTCATTGGATAGACCAATTTAGATTGACATATACTTGATAGCAAGAAACATTGGGTTTCCCACCCAAGGGAAAGACCTCGCTATGTTATTTGCATATAAAAATATAGAAAGAGCACAACCAAAGGCTATGCAAGTGAAGTTTTGAATGGTTAGAGGGGTATGCGACCTAGATGTGAAAAATATATGTGACCCAACCATTCAAATAGTGACATAGATGCTATCATGTAAGCTTCTATAGAAGTCCAGGAAGGATCAAGTACTAACATGGGTAATAATTGTCACAGAGCAATGTGTAGAAGGAACTACAATGAGTTGGGAACCATTCTTCCTGAACGAGTTCCTACTAGATTGCGCAGAATCCCAAGATAAGGGGATGGATTTTCACTACCCCTAGCTCCTGATTTTGATTGCCTTCACAGCATGGGCAGAGTTGGAGGACTCATATTTTTTAGGGATGAGGGGGAATCCATATGTAGCGGTAAAATAATAGAATTTCTAGTTTTCAATAAACAAAAGGAGGCAGATTGACAACAATGTAGAATTATTTCTCTATGCAAAGAGAATTCAACAAAGTATACAGAATACCCCACACATGTCACCAAAATTGGTGGATTCAGATGGACCAGTTGTGGAGTTTCATGCAGACATGCACCATATGTACATTAAAGCATGAAACGATCCAAGGGAGCAGTGGGTTCAAACACAATACAACATAACATAAAAAGGCATCCATCTGGTCATGCAGGATTGTGAACCAGAATGTAAGGTCCCAACACAAGGGGATACGAAAGCCCAAGGGGGAACAATGACATGGCACAACATGTAGATGTAGAAATAAACCCTCCTAGAAATGGCGCAGAGGACACGGATCAAGGAAATGGCATAGAATATGCACCAGAAACAGGGCAAATATACCAACCTCCACAACCATTACCTCCAACAAGGAGGAAATGACAGGACCAAAGAACAGGTTTAGCTACGTGGAAGAAGCAGAAGGATCAAAATCCACAAGTCATATATGCACTAACAGATGACAAAATGGAAATAATTGGATATAGATTAAGGGATGTCATGGAATAATTCCTCGAAGAGACTACAAAGAAATAAGAATCACTACCAACAAAGGTGCAGGACCAATGCTTGAGGCTACAACATTTATTGGAGACGGTTTGATTGGAACCTATGCAAGGATCAGGCACAACAAAAGAAGGCATGACATAGGAATCACAGACTATGGTATCATCACAAATGAAAGTAGAGTGCAGAGTGATAAAGATCCCAGTAGATACTGTTGGGTTACCCAACCCCGACATACAGGTCAAGCTTCAAGGACTAACTCAAGTGGACCTAGTCATCTCACAGATTCCAATGGAATTATTACAGGGTTTGCACACATGGATCATGCAAAAACTATGTCTTCAGGTAGACACCGCAACCAGTGAATTGGATAAAGAAGAAGCTAAGAAGGTGGAACTACAGAAGCAATACACCACTATGCTACAAGAAAAGTGTGCAGTAGAACAATGAGTGGAACTCACAGAAAAGGAGAAGAGTGAAGCAGAGGTATAAGCAGAGAAATCTAGGACAGAAAAGAGTCAAGTAGAAGGAAATGTCAAGAAATATTTAAATGACAAAACTGAGGCTGAAACAAATGCCTCCAAATCCTTGAAGGAGAAGGAGGAAGTTGAACAGATGGCACAGAAATCCCACACAGCAATTCAAAAATTATACAAGGAAGTCCCAAAAGTACTGATGGTGGTAGATGCCATGGTAAAGGAACAGGTAGTAAATATTAGTAAGGTTATCAAAGGAATTCACATGAAGATCACGGAGTTGGAAGTGCACACAAAACCAGGGACACCACCAGAAGAAAGAGCACAAAGGTAATGGATTGCGCAGATGTGCTTGTGTGTGCCTCTATCACACATCTTTATGCAAATATCAAAATATTGGAACAACAATGCATAAAGATGTGTGATAGAGGCACACACATGGGGACAGAGCTTACAAACAACCAAGAGATGCAAGCACTGGAAGAGAAAATAAGGATTGCATAGGAACAAGCACATCATGCCACTGAGCGTATAAATAATCTCCCGCCAATAGAAAGAATGAAAGAACTCCTAGATAACAGGAAACTATACCTTGCAGTGGAATAGATGAAGGAAGAACAATGGAAGATCATATAAGAGTTGCGACAAGACAAGACAAATCCCTCGGGGTACTAGAAGAACTAGCTACCGTGAAAATCATCATGACATTAGTAGAGCAAGACACTAAATCCAAACTGGCTAGTTTGACAACACAGATGATGGAGGAAATATAGAATAAGGAAACATAACTAATAGAAGTGGTACAGGTAGTGAAGGATACCCTCCAGAAATTTGTTAAGACATGGAGGAGCTTGACACAACAGACCTAAGTGGCTTGGGACAAGCCATAGGTGAGTTTTGGGGGCTTGTTGGGTAGGAATTTTTAGGAATGGAACAGTGAGAAGAGACAAGGTACAAGGAAAAGGCTCAGGATCAAGAATATCAAGAAATAAGAGAGAGGAAAGAGGAGAAGACGAGGGATATGAAAGAAAATATAGTGCAAAATGCATGAAAACTAATTGAGTGTGAGCTATATCCATCTCATAGTGAGTTGTCTCTTGCCGAGCATGAGTGGTATCCAACTCATTATGAGTGGGAAAAACACCTTGAGAAAAATGTATAAATATGTAAAACACCCGATTCATTCAGGGGGTTTTCTCAATTGTTGTTGGTGGTGGGGTTTTTGTAGGATAAACCTCCATTGTAGCATAGAGCGCAAGTATAATTCCATAAATATAATAAAGAAGAAAATATTTGTGGAGATAGTCCAGAGGGGGGTGAACCATAGTAATGTTGTGTATAATTCTGTTGTGGTATGATCATTTATGTTTTTATTGTGTTAATTCTTTCCTTTACTATGGATGAATGTTTATCTTTGTTGATATTGTCTATACATTAATGCCCAATAGCCTTAATTGTATGCTTAACTACTAAGTGGCATGAATATGGACTGATATGCATATAGAATTAAGAAACGAGTTAGGTTAACTAGGATCTAGTGTGAAAAATCATCTTGTAGGTATGACAGAGCGTGTTTCCCTTATTTCCCTCACCTTCGCAGAATATTGGTTCCTACAGTCCCCATAAAGAAACCTCAAATGAGACTTCTTCCACTTGCAGGTGATGTTGAAAGGGCCACTGTCTGTAGGGTTTGTTGGATTAATATATTGAACCTAGGGTATTGAACCTACCTAAACGTGCACCAACAAAATTCCTTCCCATAGATTACTTGCAAAATTTATGCAACAAGCTCAAGACTTGAGGCAGAAAGAGACATAAGTTCATGAATATACTAAGGAAAATTTCAAATTATCACTCAGATCATAGATAAAGGAATCGTAATATTAAAGAGTGGTGAGATACGTAAATGGGTTGAAATATCAAATTCAGACTGAGATGAGTGCACATTACTTTCATAGTGTATATGAAGCATATCAAGTTTCTTTAAAGGTGGAAGAAAATATTGATAGAAGGGTGCAGAAAAATTTCTTTGGAAAAGGAACTAGAGGCAAGGGCATAGAAAGTGTTGCTAAAAGTAGTGAAAAGGAAGATGAAGAGCCCAGAAACCATAATATAAGAGGAAGAAGTGGCTTTGTAAGAGGTAGAAGATTTAATAGAGGTAAGTATGTGATCACTTGTTAGAGATGTAGAGTAGAAGGTCACAAGGAATCACAATGTATCGAGAAGCATAATACATGGAGACAAAATGAAGCCATAACATAAGTTACCGAAGAATATGAGGTAGAAATTGCTAAAAGAAATGTGGAAGTACTTCAACATGACCAGCGATAAAATTTTATGTTTATAAGAGTATTATTGAGTCCTGAGAAAAAGATAACAGAAGATCCTGAGCAATGAAAGAAATTTTTTAAAATTAAGTGTAAAATTCAGGATAAGTGTTGTCACTTTGTCATATATGGTAGAAGCATAGAAAATTTAGTATCCACGGACATAATGGAGAAATTGAAATTGAAAAGTATTCCACATCCAAATCAATATCTGGTCTCATGATTGAAAACAGGACAACAGGTGACTGTGACTGAGCAATGCTTGTTAAGTTTTCAGATTGGAAATTTTATTACGCAGATATTGTGTGATATAGTAGAGATGGATGCCTATCATGTACTACTCAAAATACCTCAAATTTTTGACAGAAATGTTTTCCATGATGGAAGGAATAATACTTATGATTTTTTAAATGATGGGGAGAGGTACAGATTGTATCCAATGGTACAGACTAAGTTAAGTGGTAGTGATAGAAAATGAAATGACAATAGAAATTTTTGTAGCAATAGTCGCATTATGATGTGTTCATCCAAAGAAATTTTGAGAAAATATAAAAATACCCATTTATGTTTGGCCTTAATTCTAAGACAATTTCCAGAGAGTGGAAAGATGATCTTTGTGCCACTAGAAATTCAACCTTTGTTGAATGAATTTAAAGATATTATTGGAAATGATCTACCAGTAGGTTTACCTCCCTTGATAAGTATATCACATCAAATTGATTTGATATCAGGATCAATTCTATCAAATAAATATCCTTATCAGGTGACTTCAGCAGAGAGTGAGGAAGTGACTAGGTAGGTGCAAGATTTGCTTGACAAAGGATTGATCTGAGAGAGTTTAAGTCCATGTGATATACCTATACTATTGATACCAAAGAAAGGGGGTGAATGGAGAATGTGTATTGATTCACGAGCTATCAACAAGATTACTATTAAGTACAGGTTTCCCGTACCAATGATGGATGACCTCATGGACTATTTGAGTGGGGCCAACTACTTTTCAAAGATTGATTTGAAGAGTGGGTTTAATCAGATTCAGATAAGGGAAGGTGACGAATATAATATAGCAGTCATGAGGAAGCGTTTGTTGATTTTAACAATTCAACCCAACACCAGACAATTAGTTCAAAATAAAATATATTTATCTACTAAAAGCACATTTGAGTAATCAACAAAATATGCAGCGGAAGCATAAACAAGGAAACCAAAATCAAGCACACATAAACACCAATATTTCGGGTATAAACCCCTAGAAAAAATCCCAGAGGGAAAACCAGTGTTGAGAATGAATTTATTTTTCTAAAATTAGGGCTCCCGTAATAGGGATAATGGCCCACTAGGAGACATACAAATGCAGACAAACGTGGAAAATTTTGGCATGTTTTACAAACCAGAACTACATGTTTTTTGAGGTGTACATGATTCTCCTTCTTGTGAACCGTATATGTACACGACTGTCTCCATTGTGACCCACATACATGTATGGAAAACATGTACGGAAAGCTTTGTATGACAAAACATTTCTCTGTGGCTTCCTCTAACTAAACACCACCTATGTTACCTCCGTTCTCTCTTCGCATTGACTTGATCTCTAGATGGAATTCCTTCTCCACCTGTCCAGTATCTTGAATCATATTCCTTTGTGATCCAACTCTCTCAAAAGTAAATCCTCTAATCTCAAGTATAAAGTGTGTCAAGTATATTTTCTCATTCACCCTAGCCTTGCTTTTATAATTGTGAGTTATAATATATTTCTAATCTCACTTGAGATTTAGATTGCATGTGAAGATTACATGATAAGTACTTTTAGCACTTTCCTTCAATAACTCAATTAACTAATTACATAATTAATTAATAAAATAAATTTACTTTAATAATTCCTTTGATTAAAGTAAATCCAAGAGTAGAAGGCTTTGGATGATTTCCACACATATAGACACATAGACTTGTGCAATAATACATGTCTGATGCTACCACAAGCATCAACACTCCCTCTTAGCGAGGAAGGTATTATGCACCACTCCAGGTATTTCTCTGAAGAATACAAACTTCCCTTTCTCCAGGGGCTTGGTCAAAATATCTACAACCTTTTCATCTCTGAAAATATATTGAAGCTTCACTACTCCCTTATGGATCATGTCCTGAATGAAGTGATATTTGATATCAATGTGCTTGGATCTATCATGGAATACTGGATTCTCTGAGAGTTTGATACAACTATGATTATAACAGTATATCACTGTAGGTTCAAACTCCTGATTAAATGAACAAGTAATCAATTTGTGAATCCAAATATCTTCACAGCTAGCCATACTCGCTTCCATATACTATACCTCTATTGAAATGAGTGCTACAAAAATTTTCCCTCTACTGAACCAAGTAATCAATATTAATCCCAGGATTAAGAAACACCCTGAGGTGTTGTTTCTTTCTACTGCATTGCCTACCCAATCTAAGTCTATATATCCCTATCACTCCACTCCATATCCTCCAATATATCTCAATCCATACTCCATTTTACCTCTCAAGTAAATGACCACATATTTTGTTGTGATCCAATGCACCTGCCTCGGTTCCACCATGAACTGAATCAAGGTGTTCAAAGAAAAACAAATATATGGCCTATTGTTGACCAAATACATCAAGGACCATATCCATTGCATGTATATCTTTGTATCCACCAACTCAAAATATGAAGTGTTGATATTCTTCAGATTGGTAACTATAGGCATAGAGATCGTTTTACAATCATCCA